>CAJNDS010002330.1:0-68840 GCA_905221605.1 Symbiodinium natans
AGAAGTAAACAAACAGCAAGAAAGCCCCCCTTGAGGGGGATTTGGGGGGTGAACCCTAAACCCTAAATGAGAATAGTTTGGGTGGTTGGGGTGGGACTACATGCTAACGCAAGCGAGCGGCCCGGGTGCTTTTAGCACCAGCGAGCTTCCCTTCTATACACCCTAAACCCTAAACCCTAAACCCTAAACCCCTAAAACCCCTACAACAGCTTAAGGCTTAAAAACCCCCATGTTTATGAGCCCTAAGCCTAAGCCCCTAGTCAGCCAACGCGAAGCTTGGGTTTGGTGAGGATGGTGATGTTTGGACTCGTTGTTTTGAGACTCAACATCGTGCAGAGGTAGTAGGACTTGTTGAATTTGAGGGACGTATTGAGTCGCGCAGGTCCCGTTGTTCGTGAGTGCAACATAGCGAAACAGGACGAACACTTAACGACCGTGAGCTAGGCAACAAAACTGGCCTCGGTACGTGGCCCGGTCATGCATCGCCTTGCCTCGCTTCCGGACTAGAGAACCAAGGTATACACTTCTCACATCTCGAGTCTCTCGAGACTCGAGTTCAAAGGAATAGGCTGGATAGCATGAACATGTTTTAAGCCCGCCACCGCTGAAGGGCAACGCCTCCAGACAAGGGGGCAAGTTCGGCGCCCCTTGCAGAATGTTGAGATTTAGGGGCGTTTACGGCTGAAGGTGTCTAACGTGTGGAAGAAGTGAGAGCATGTCAAGAGTGCATAAATTTCTTTGGCCCCTTCCGCGAGAGCAGATGAGACTGTTGCCGACCATATCCTTGTCCAAACAAACGAGACGTCATGTTCGGTGCAAGCGGCATCTGCGCCCAAAAGCACCAATTAAAAGATTGATCGGCGACGGTTGCGCCAAGAAATATCTATTCTTGCTTCCAATCCATATCCATCCTCCCGCTGTTGTACACATGAATATCCTCGAGTTGGACGAAAGAATACAAGAACGAAAGGGCATTTCCCTACTCTCGAGCACGTGCACGGTCCCACCACCACCCGGAATTGAGCCGGAGAGAAGAGAAATGCATAGAAATGCCCAAAGAAGAAAACAACAAAATCCAACTCGATTCGAGAAATTCAAGAGAGAGGATTCTCACAAGTAGAACTATCGCTTCACCTTGCCGACGGGCGCGCAATCGAATGTGGATCGACTCAACCGCTGAGGATGATGTTGAACTTGGTTTGCGGGTCCGAGTTGAAGCTATATTCGCTCCACCCCCAACTGGCAATGTAGATCATCTTGTCGGGGATGCGATGAGTGGCAGCTGTGACCAGCCAGAACGCACCCTTGCCGTCCGGAACAATTCGCCACAAACCTAGATCAGAAGTAGCTGGGCTTACTTCTTTCATACAGGAACTCAACATGAAATAAACTCAATTAACAGTTCTTCCAAAAAAGCCGACATGCATTTAGGATCCTGGTTCCAGTCCCAGACGGCGAAAGTGCCGTCCCAGTCTAAATACAGCATTTTCCCAGGCCCATCAGACCCAGTGCCAGTGACGAGCCAGTACTCGCCGTTGCCATTTGGCTGCAAGACCCAGCGGCACTCTGGGGCATAGTTGAGGGGATAAGTGTCTGCGCCCCCGGCCTGACAAGAAGTCCAGCAGCATACTTCTGTGTGCACCTTCTGTACATGTGCTCCTCCCTACTTTTGCACGCTGTGTCAAAGCTTATGCCGAAATCTTCAACACGCAAGAGAGGGCAGAACCCAATCCCTTGCAAAGCTGTCATTCAAGGCATGAACAACCGTATGTCGTATCGATTCGTATCGCTTCTTAGGCCTTCCAGAAGATCATTCTGCTTCCCGAATTGTCATTAGGCCGATGATCAGGCGTGGTCACGATCCAGACTTCTGCCGGAGCGAGCATGAAGGGCTGAATTTTGAACTCGTTGTCAACCTCCACAACACGGAACTTGCACTTCTGGTCACGGTTGAATGCATAGAGGCTCCAGCCACTGTCAAGCAGGTAAAGCATCTGTCCTGGCAGCCATGGACAAAACAAGTTGTTGGCCTGGGTAGGGAGCCTGCCCCGATCCCCTCATACATCTCTCATGTGGTTGGCAACCCGAAATCCGAGAAAGTCCTGGAGTGTAGTGTTCCGGCCCGGTAACCAGCCAGTACTCGCCTCCATCTGCCTCAAGTTGCCACTTGCACTTCGGGTCCTGCGCGCTGCTTGGGGGGGGGGGTTTCAGGGAAAACTGGCTTGGGGACACGCATGCTGAATACGCTGGTGACTCATGCACGCCAGTGGATCATGGCCATGCATACATGGAGGACGAGCAGCGCCTCATTCCAGGAGTAAGAATGGATGGCGCCATCCTTCACGAAGATCATCTTTCCGGGTTGCGCTTGCGTATAACTCGTGACAAGCCAGAATTGACCACTTCCATCTGAAAGAAGTCGCCAGCTGGTCGTGGAGGCTACGTTGAAGGGATCAAACTTGGGGCCGTTGTCCCAGTAGATCATCTTGCGTCGCTGGCCTTCGCGGTGGCCCTCGCCAGAAATGATCCAGTAGTTTGTAGAGGCCCCGATGCGTTGATCTGAACCGCTGAGGATGATGTTGAACTTGGTTTGCGGGTCCCAGTTGAAGCTATATTCGCTCCACCCCCTACTGGCAATGTAGATCATCTTGTCGGGGATGCGATGAGTGGCAGCTGTGACCAGCCAGAACGCACCCTTGCCGTCCGGAACAATTCGCCACAAACCTAGATCAGAAGTAGCTGGGCTTACTTCTTTCATACAGGAACTCAACATGAAATAAACTCAATTAACAGTTCTTCCAAAAAAGCCGACATGCATTTAGGATCCTGCTGCCAGTCCCAGACGGCGAAAGTGCCGTCCCAGTCTAAATACAGCATTTTCCCAGGCCCATCAGACCCAGTGCCAGTGACGAGCCAGTACTCGCCGTTGCCATTTGGCTGCAAGACCCAGCGGAACTCTGGGGCATAGTTGAGGGGATAAGTGTCTGCGCCCCCGGCCTGACAAGAAGTCCAGCAGCATACTTCTGTGTGCACCTTCTGTACATGTGCTCCTCCCTACTTTTGCACGCTGTGTCAAAGCTTATGCCGAAATCTTCAACACGCAAGAGAGGGCAGAACCCAATCCCTTGCAAAGCTGTCATTCAAGGCATGAACAACCGTATGTCGTATCGATTCGTATCGCTTCTTAGGCCTTCCAGAAGATCATTCTGCTTCCCGAATTGTCATTAGGCCGATGATCAGGCGTGGTCACGATCCAGACTTCTGCCGGAGCGAGCATGAAGGGCTGAATTTTGAACTCGTTGTCAACCTCCACAACACGGAACTTGCACTTCTGGTCACGGTTGAATGCATAGAGGCTCCAGCCACTGTCAAGCAGGTAAAGCATCTGTCCTGGCAGCCATGGACAAAACAAGTTGTTGGCCTGGGTAGGGAGCCTGCCCCGATCCCCTCATACATCTCTCATGTGGTTGGCAACCCGAAATCCGAGAAAGTCCTGGAGTGTAGTGTTCCGGCCCGGTAACCAGCCAGTACTCGCCTCCATCTGCCTCAAGTTGCCACTTGCACTTCGGGTCCTGCGCGCTGCTTGGGGGGGGGGGTTTCAGGGAAAACTGGCTTGGGGACACGCATGCTGAATACGCTGGTGACTCATGCACGCCAGCGGATTATGGCCATGCATACATGGAGGACGAGCAGCGCCTCATTGAAGGAGTAAGAATGGATGGCGCCATCCTTCACGTAGATCATCTTTTCCGGGTTGCGACTGCGCATAACTCGTGACAAGCCAGAATTGACCACTTCCATCTGAAACAAGTCGCCAGCTGGTCGTGGAGGCTAAGTTGAAGGGATCAAACTTGGGGCCGTTGTCCCAGTAGATCATCTTGCGTCGCTGGCCTTCGCGGTGGCCCTCGCCAGAAATGATCCAGTAGTTTGTAAAGGCCCCGAAGTCTTGATCTGTGGAGCTCGGCATGTGCGACTCTGCCAAGGTGTCAAAGTCGGTCATGGCTTGTACGGCCGTGGCTTTGCTCGAAACAGAAATAAAGGGTATGCCTGTCAAGATGATCTGAAGCTGCTGCGCCAGGTCCATGATTGTCATCCTCTTCCTGGGTGTCGTGATGGGACCGAACTGCCTCAGCAGACAGGGCTGGAATCTACATTGAGAACATTTGTGACAAGCTCCTTGCGCAGCAGCAGGAGCACAATGAAAGCAAAACACTGGCTTGTTTCGGACTTAGCCCCAATTCGTTCGAGCAGCATCTGCACGCTCAGCTGCAGCTTGTTGTCGCTCAAAAAACCTTGGATTTCGAAGCCGACCAGCCCATTGCTGGGACTCCGGAAGGAGAACAGGACGTGCTCATCCCTTGCCTGGCCTTGGGCTTCCACGAGGCTTTTGGCCTTGGGAAAGAGTGGTTTCATCTTCCGAGCTGCCTCGGCCCCACGCCAGGGCTCGGTGACCTTGCCGCCCATCTCATCGTCGTAGAGCATTGAAGCGATAAAGTTCTCCTCTTCAGTCAGCTGCTCTGCTCACACTCTTGCAAAAGGCATCAGTGCTCCAAGGCTTCATGACACGCAGCTCACCCTGCAACAGCAAGCGCTCAATTGAAAAATCCCCACCCAGCACTGTAGGGATCATCTGGCATTGGGCAGATTCTCAGAGCGCGGGCACAAGGGATGCTCTGCAGGATTTTGGGATTCTCTGGGGGCTGGTACTCTGTGGGGTTGGGGGGTCTCTGGAGGTGGCAGATCTCGGCCAGCAGCCTCGGGGGAGCAGTACAGGACACCCGGGCCCGGGCGAGGAGAACAGCTGACTTAAAATCTAGCGGGGAACAACAACAAACACAAACCCCACAAACACCACCATGACGAGGGCTGTGCACGCTTCATTCCCTGTCCTGCTCGATCATGAAACCATGGGACTCGCTGCTTGCATTGGCTTGGAGTAGGGAATCCTAGGCCGGGCCCGAAACACCTCTGACAAAATGTTCCGGCATATGATCCTCTTAAAGAAAAGATACAAGCATATCGCTTAAGGGCCTACTTTTTAGGGATCCTTTTTAAGCACGGACTGAGGCTGCCGGCAACACCTGAAAGCAGGGCCTTCTTGCCTTTAGCAAGGGTCGCATCAACTTTTAGGGATCCCTAAACCCTAAACCCTAAACCCTTCTTTAAAGGGGCGTTGGGTCCCAGAATCTCTGGACATGGCGTTCAGGCCCGAGTCGTCCGCACCATCCTCGGGAACCCCGAAGTTGGCCTTGCCACTGGCGGTGGTGGCTCCGATGTTGCCTTGGGTTTAGGGCGTAGGGTTTTACGGTTCAGGGTTTAGGGGGGTTTAGGGTTGTAACCATGTTTTTGAAACGGTGCCCCTTTTGGTTGGGGGGGGGGGGGGGGGTTGGCTACTTCATAAGGGAACCTGGCCAAAAACCTGATAGGACCCACGAACCCGAATGCGGGATGCAGTAACCCATAACGCATATATAAAACGACATTAACGAAACGTCGGTGCGCGGGCGGAAAAGGAGCTTTTCGTTTCGCACGGTTCAAAGGCAGCATTGCGCATGAAGTGCAGGAGCTTCGCCTGATAGCGTGTGCAAGAATAGTTCATGATACACAAGACTAACGCATGTCGTTGAAGATTTTTCTTGCCCGTTCAGATTGTGCACTCTTCGCACTGCTCCAAACACTGTACAGAAGCATTACAGATGTGAGATGAGATCCAACAAATGTTCCTACGCGCTCAGGACGGCTGGCAAAGCCTGCATCAGAGTCGCAAGGAACGTTATAGCAGATGCTCGCATCATGCTCCACAGGGTCTTGCCTTCGTCTACTCCAACACGGATTCATCCGATCTGCGAATGCGGCGCACAGAAGTGAAAACATAAGTGAAAGCACGCCTTCAATGAGGTCGAAGCCTGCGGATGATAGTCCACAATCCACAAGCATGTCCGCGGGCCAACGGTCGGTGCTCGAACAACAGCCTTCGGTCTTCACATCGCTCCGCGACGAATCCAAGGTCATACCTGGACACAGGATAAGTGAACAGTGCACTTCCCCAAAGTCGAGAGCTCTGTAAGTAGTACGCCAACGCTCGATACCAAAACGTTCCCCCGAGTATTTCAATAAACTTCTGAGTAACCTCAAAGTCGCACTCAAATCACCCAAGGATCCATGTGCGATGACAAAGCTGATCTTCTGCCTCAGTGCAACACGTCAACATACATCCGCGACATCAGCTCACGCAGCTGATCTTCTGTCTCAGGACAACACGTCAACATGCATACGCGGCATCATTTCGATTGTCAACAACGATCATGCGCATCAGAGTTTCCGATGAATGCTCCCTACCAAGCACGGCCTCTGCACATACACGTGCCACGCGTGGCTCAGCAGGTCCTTGAAAACCTGGCAAGAAACATCTCTAGCAAACACGTGCACGGGATAGACGTGCGGCGCGCATGACAAGGCCTGGCGCAGAATCCCTGAATATTGCCGCGACTACCATAATGACCGATCGCCGTGATTCACCTCCGTTGTCTAAAGAATCGCAGCTAGGACAACAACAAGAACAACAACAGCTACGGTTGGAAGAACCGAGCAACATTCAAGGACGTCATGCCACACAATCTCGGGTCCTCGTGTTCAGTCCAGGCAGGCGGCACACGTACGGATGTTGTAACGGGGGGGGGGGGTTGGTTGCAACTTAATCCAAAGTTGTCAATCTCGAGTGAGGCAGAAAATACCATCTCACATGAACTAGTCCACAATCCAGAGTCGCACCCCGGAACTCCAAACAAGAACGATAACTCCGGGATTTCAGAACGCTCCTAAGTAATCTAAAGCAATCAGGCGCGGGGTGTGGGCCCAAGAGCATTTTCGGTGTCTATCGAACCAGGCCGCCTGCATGTGGTTCAGGACCCACACAAGACCGAGAATAGGGATCCATCTGAAGCACTAAAGGGTTCAGGGGGCCCGCGTTCAACCACTGGCCTCATATACCCGACATCAAGTCCACTATCCAATCCTATGTCCTATATGTCAACGAACCACTGCCCTCACGGAACCGAAATCAAGTCCAGGATCCAATCATGACAGTTGCCTTTCATCACCGCTTGATTCGCAGCCGTCCACAATCGACACAGGCGCCGTCGACACTCTCGCTCCTCCTCCGTGAAGCGACCCTGCGGAACTTCATCGCTTGTGGTCGGCACGTTGAAGGGGGCTTGTCCCACAGGCAAAGACGCCAAAACCTGTTGTGCCTGCCGCTCCGCCGCCTCCTTTTCCAAACGAGCCTCTAACAGTGCCATGCCATGCGACAAGTGCTTCAACACGGGTCCACAGGTCATTCCGGGTTTCGCGCTATAGTCGCAGGTGTAGAAGCCAGTCTGTGTGCCAGCACGCATGCCTTCCACGACGCATTCCAGCACCAACGACCGCAATTTCCGCTGCGACTCCGACAGCACGCGATCGCCGACCCTGGCCATGTCCGCCATGCCCTCACGTTGAATTTCCACGAAGGAAGTCCTCCGACAGACCGTCCGCAGAACACACAGATCCTTCATGTCCGCATACCGAGCCAAGATCTCGCCAGTGACTCGCCTAAGCATGTCTGGCCAGGACAGATCCAGCATGTTCACCAACGCCATCATCGCCCCACGCACAGTCATGATGTGCACTCGAATGGTCTGCAAGCTGCGACACCGTCGCGAGTCAAAGATATGATCCTTGGACAACTAGAAAGTAAAGAAAGTAAACAGCTACCCCCTCCCCCCCCCCCCCCCCCCCCCCCTCCATCCCTCCCACTCCCCTCAGCCACTCCGAACGCCTCCCTCCTCATTGATCCCGTCCTCCTCAAACCCGTCGGTCAGAGTCCGCCGACAATCTTGATAGTTCAAATTACCCCGAAAGGCCACGATGCCGGCCTTGTATGCACATACGCCACCACAGCTTGCAAGTCACCTACACACAGAACCGCAGCCTTCTAATGGGTCCAAACGAAGCCAAGACACCAAGTAACACTGCCCCTCCCTGGGATTCATGAGAACTGTCACAACCCGACCACGAGTTGCCCTTTTCCGGCTGGTTTCCACGCGGCTGCCCAAGCCGATCTTTCCAGAGAACAAATCAGCGCTCACTTCGATGCGACTCCTCGGCACCGGAACAGAATCGCCGGGCCACATAGGCAGAATCGGCTCTTTGCCTGTGCGAGCAACAACTCCCGCAATTTCGTTCGTCCGGTTTCCTCGTCCGTGAAAGGCAGCACGACGAAATGCGTGAAATTGAACCGACAGTGTTGAGGCTTTCGCCGGCTGCCCTCTGGCGCGTACTTGAAACAGGTGCTTTGATGCTCGTGCAAATGGCCAGCCAAAGAACACACGGCACGTGCATCAGCTGCAAAAAGATCCCGAAACTTTTCAGCATCCTCTTCCAGGCTGCCCATGTCCGCCAACTCATCATTTTTTCCTGACACAGCCGACACTGGCATGCGCCCATGGCACGAGGTAGCACACGATAGCGAGGTAGTCGAGACATCACCGCGCCCGTCAAAGGAATTTCACGCACCTTCGGCTTCGATCCCTCAGCCGGCGCAGGAGCCCGCGCGATATGGCCATCCACATACGCATTGACAACCGGAACCAAAGGACGACGAACAACGTCATCGGAGCGGACATCCTTCGCCTGCTCTCCATATGCCTCTTCCACCTCACCGTCGAAACGGTCGCTCTTCTGCCACTTCGCCAGATACGGCAAAGGACACAATTCAACGTCACTGGGAATCGGACCATCTCGCAATTGCAAAGGCAACAAAGAAGCACAGGACGACATGATGCTCTCCACCGCCCGAAGAGTCGCCTCTTGCCACGCAGCGAGACGCGCGCGGGCCTGTGGTATACAAGCAAATCACACCAAAGAAAGACAAAACAGGTATATTAACATGCCTAACAGAATCGGGCCTCGGCGGTCTCGCGCCTCAAGATCTCCTTGATCCAACGACGAGAGGCCCGGTTGACGAAATGCAGCACTATGTGCGGGTGAAGACTCAGACGGGCCTGCTCCTCTATGGGTCCATGCAATTGAAAAACCGCCGGAAAACTGCCACCCAAAAATGCAGCGGCCGCTCCATCCGGCCAAGTCACGCCGGCGCGTGCTCCATTCGCCCGCAGTTGATGGTCGAAGGGCATCACACACAACACATGTTCCAGAAATAATTGCATGGATACAATAAAGAACTGCGCCTGGGCAATTGGGTTTTGCGACACCATGCGTAGCATCTCCTTTGCCGATGGCATCGTAGGCTCCTGGCACTCACTTGGTCACAGTGTTCTACAAACCAAAAACACCAAAAGGAAAACTCCAAACCAGCATCAAGCACTCCGGGTCCATCCTCGTCCAGAAGAGACACGACATACTTCTCTGAATCGCCTTCAGCAGTTAGGCCGCCACGAGGATGCTTCACGCAGCCACCATGCAGCACGACCATCAACGGATTCCTGACATCAGCCACGTTCGGCGTCAGGAAACCGTCGATCCCTCCACGCAGAAGCATCGCTCCATTCTGCTCGTGCCGCAACTGCTGCCGCGCCCCATCGCTGCCAACCACTTGGTTGGAGAAATGGTGCAAGTCTGTCAACGCATTTTTGACGTCGGCGTGGACATGGCTGGACTGAAACACATCAACCATATTGGCTCTCTCTACAAGCACCTTCAAGGCTTCGGAGAGTTTCTCATACGTGCAGTCCAGGATGGTCTTCAAAGATTGCTTGAAACTGCGACGCCGAACGTACGCAGACGCAGAACGAATCAGCTTCATGCGCTTCCAAGAATCACTGACCACGGCAATGAAATTGAAGTCGCCACGCCAACGAGCAATGGACGGCGGCTGGTAGCCTGTGCCAGCTTCGATCGGCACGGCGCCATCTCCTCCAACATCGTATTCCAGCTCCACTCGCTCCAGCAAATAGCTTCCCCACTCACGAAAGGTCATAGGAGTAACGCGGCGAAGGCCGAAAACGCCATGGCTGTATGGGAACAATTCAGGAAAGCAATTTTGCCAATAATCGGCATGATACATCGAAAGTGGCTCTGAACCCGTGTACACAACATGAACGCGCTTCTTCGAAGAATCACCATCATTGGACCTGATTGCAAGTCGAGCGAGTTGGCAGCTAGCAGCTAGCACGACCCTTACGCAGAAGAGCATAAAATAAAACAACATGTGCCACCTCGCCCAGACACGGTGCAATGCGACCCTCGACCTCATCCATGGCCTGCACCAGCCCGTCCAGCTTCTGCTGCAAGTCCGCCTGTGACATCGAAGCCACGGCGCCACGCAGACTTTCCACCTCCGCATCCATGCCCAGCCCAGTCTGGCTTCGTCTCTCCATCAGCATGATGATCTTCGCAGCCAGCTCCTTGCAGGAACGCTCCACATCCAAGTCAGCGGAGCTCACATCGGCCACAGCGCAGTTGAAGGACGGCGAGGCCTCGTCCTCCCCCTCTTCTACATCGTCGTCGGGCGACTGCTGCACGCAGTCTCCATCGGCATCCTCCGACACCACGGCCTCAGCAATGTTCTCCCCGCGGACATCCTCGGGCACGTCTGCAGGTCCCGGCAACTTCGCTGGAACGGCTTCGGCGGCGGCAAGAACGGAGGCCTGCGCCTTCACTGCTTTATGCAGTTCCACGAACCGTTCTTGAGCCACCTCTTCGCTGATCTCCAAAGTCTGATACGCCGCATTGTGCTGCGTCAAATATCTAGCGGCAGCCATGTATACATCCCGCGGAATTTCTGCCCATTGCGCATGATCCAAATCCTCGGCACACCACACCCTTCCACCCCGCCACCCCCCCTGCCTTTGCTGCCCTAGCACTAACACACAGAAACGCTTGCTCTGCACACAAAAATACATCTGGATCGGCGCCGACCAGCGCAATCGACAGTGTGTCGGCTAGATAAGGTACCGCCTCCTCGCTCGTGGGCGGCAGGCGCGCGGTCACCAGTTCCTTCATCTTTGCTTGCGGGAACGCCACAGTATTGGCGCGCATGCCGCACTGCTTTTCTTCCGGAGCGCCTGGCTTACGCGGCTCGGCGATGATCTTCTGCACCACTGCGCGACCCAAAGACAGCAGCAAAAAAAGTCATCGAGGACAAACGACGGCTTCCGTTCCGGAACACACTGGGCACCCGCCCAATCCACAAATCATTGGCCAGCGCAAGGGCGTTTCCGCGTCAAACTTCCCGCACATTCTGCACAAACCCAAACCTCGGTGGCACTGGTGAGGATATAGGGAACCGACGTCCTGTTTAGCAGCCAAAGCCACGGAGAGCCATCTGCATACTTCCCATATGGATGCTGCACGCAGCTGCACTTCAATTCGCATTTCGGCAACAGCGGCCACCGTAGCAGGTAGCGCTTGTAGTCGAAAGTGTTCTCATGCACAGCTGCGACCAGGTCCTTCTGAATAGCCAGCCCCCTGGAAGCACTTGCCATGTCCGGCTCTTCTGCCTCCGCATCGGATTCGTCACGCGCCACTTCCTGCTCGGGCACGCTCTCTTCCACCAGAAGGTCCCCGTTACCTGTCGACTCGTCACCGACCTTCTTCTCGCTCGGCCGAGTAAACAGCTTCAGGCGCTTCAAACGCTCCAGCCACATGCCCCGGGCGCACACAGCACAAGGTTCCAGACGCCTTGGCTCCGCAGTGGAGCCTCGCGCTGCATGCAGATAATGGAAAGCGTGCGCACCCAGGCCCCGACGCATCTCTTCCCCAGAGACTGGAAACGGACCTTACACACGGATCAATCAGGGAAGCGGCAGCCTGTATCCGGCTAAGTACCTCCCGTCACAAAAAGGCTAAGTGCCACCCGTCACAATACAACGCCAACTACAGACAACCAACTACAGATAAGACGCCGTCTTGCTCCTCGTAGAAACCATGCGCTTGCGATACTCTTCTTGGGCTCGCAAAACATCACACTGAACGTCTGGCAAATGCCTCTCCTACCCAAGTCAAGTGCAGGCGCACCGACACCCCCAAAAAACCCGCGCAATGCCATTCCCTGTCCTTCATGCGCAACGCGATCTCATCCCGCCCGTCCGTCTGAAAGTCGCAGAGCTCACAAGCAAACATCCCCGAACACATCGGGAGTCGGGGAAGACTCGTCGAGCACCTCAGTCTGATTTTGCAAGAGATTCCAGCTCGCACGTCGACGGAATGTATAAATTGGACTGTACGTATATGCAAGAACGCAAGTAAAACTCAAGTAACGTGCTTCCAAGACACCATCGTCAACAAAAGAAGATGCGGGAAGATACACGTCTCTCGCCGGGCGCAAACGCCAAATGCCAGGAAATCGCTTCTCCCACAACGCAATCTCTCCCGCTCGCACGCCAAACCTGCCGCCAGCGAACCGTCTCTGCTGCACCCTGCGCAAGTTCCGAGCCAAGACTGCATGATTGCTATTCTTGCCGAACTTCGGCAGTTCGCCCGTGTCTACGCGCAGCGCCTCCGTCTCCTGAAACCAGACTTCGTGCTTCGGCCACCACAAGAAGACGTGCGACGTGGTCGACTTCTCCCAAGCATCCAACACGGAGTCCATCAGGCAAGCGCGATAATCCATCACCCGACCTTTTCGACGAGCCACGCGCGCCTTAAACCGTAGGCGTCGCACCAGATTAAGGCCCTGCGCCAGATCCCTTTCCATCTTATCGGAGCTTGTGATTTCAGGCAAACGAGCATTTGCCTTGCAGAAGTCGGACACGGCAGCGCGAAACGTCGAGGTCGGATCCCAGGAAAGCCAGCCAGACTCTTCCAGCATGGCCTGCGCAGCATGTCTCGTGGCATCATCCATGGGCAACACGCCCAGCTCTCGCTGAACGTCCACTGCAACGGAGCCCCGCACTATGCCGACCACCAATTCCACGCAGGCGCCTCGATGATCCCTGGCACGATCCGCGGCAGTACGGCCTCCTGCATAACATCGACAAAGCATGTCTTCAGGCAGACCTCGGCATAAACGGGCACATATCTAACATATTTCGATGCGAGAACGACAAGCCAAAAAAAAGACTTCGACAACTATGCAAGGAAGCCCAGCAACAGCACAACGGCTCCAAGATTTCCAACACTGTACGATTATGAAAAACATCGTAAATGGTTTCCGCGACGGAGCAAATGCTCTCGCGCCAGGAGGAAATAAACTCCTCATACGGTTGTGCCCAATCCGATGCACTTTCCACCAGGCGGATAGCTCTCTGAACACGACGCGCCAAGGCGTCCTCGCCATGGACCGCCGCTTCCCGTCCACGGCGGGCATGTCTGCCATGCTGCAGATGAAAAGCGGCACCTTCCTCCAAAGCGGCTTTAGCTGCGCCGACACTCATCTCTACACATGCATCTGCTGCGTGCCAGGACTCCAGAAATGCAGCATGTGCGATCGCAAGTTCAGGAAAAGAATCCAGGCAGGCCACAGCCCGCTGGAGCCGCTGTGTCAGGGCATCCTCGCCATGGACAGCCGCTTCCCGTCCACGGCGGGCATGTCTGCCATGCTGCAGATGAAAGGCGGCGCCCCTCGAAAGCGGCTTTTGCTGCGTCCAGAGTAACGTCTGCTGCGTGCCAGGAGCCAGGACTCCAGAAATGCAGCATGTGCGATCGCAAGTTCAGGAAAAGAATCCAGGCAGGCCACAGCCCGCTGGAGCCGCTGTGCCAGGGCATCCTCGCCATGGACAGCCGCTTCCCGGCCACGGCGGGCATGTCTGCCATGCTGCAGATGAAAGGCGGCGCCTTCCTCCAAAGCGGCTTTAGCTGCGCCGACACTCATCTCTACACATGCATCTGCTGCGTGCCAGGACTCCAGAAATGCAGCATGCGCGATCGCAAGTTCAGGAAAAGAATCCAGGCAGGCCACAGCCCGCTGGAGCCGCCGTGCCAGGGCATCCTCGCCATGGACAGCCGCTTCCCGTCCACGGCGGACATGTCTGCCATGCTGCAGATGAAAGGCGGCACCTTCCTCCAAAGCGGCTTTAGCCTTTAGCTGCGCCGACACTCATCTCTACACATGCATCTGCTGCGTGCCAGGACTCCAGAAATGCAGCATGTGCGATCGCAAGTTCAGGAAAAGAATCCAGGCAGGCCACAGCCCGCTGGAGCCGCTGTGCCAGGGCATCCTCGCCATGGACAGCCGCTTCCCGGCCACGGCGGGCATGTCTGCCATGCTGCAGATGAAAGGCGGCACCTTCCTCGAAAGCGGCTTTTGCTGCGTCCAGAAAAACGTCTGCTGCGCGCCAGGACTCCAGAAATGCAGCATGTGCGATCGCAAGTTCAGGAAAAGAGTCTAGGCAGGCCACAGCCCGCTGGAGCCGCCGGGCCAGGGCATCCTCGCCATGGACAGCCGCTTCCCGTCCACGGCGGGCATGCCTGCCATGCTGCAGATGAAAGGCGGCACCTTCCTCAAGCGCAGAGAGCACGGCCAGGTCGCGGCGACTGCTAGAAAGCACGCCATCCAGCACGTCCGCGAATTCACACGTCAGGCTTTCTCGGACTTCAGCGTCCAAAGATGGCCAAGACTTCCGAAGCATGCTAATCCCACGAGCCAACGTGTCCTCTCTCGCCAGAGTTCCATTTCTAGCCGGCAAACACTTGTGCAAAGCACGAAACTTACGCAAGTCGGAAAGTATCTTGGAATGCCTCTCGCCTGCATCCTCTGCCTGCGAGATGACCTTCCCGCAAGGCTGTTGCGCTGCCGGCTTTCGCAGCGGAATCACTAGGCTCCCGTCCGGACGCCGATACCTTCTTGGCGGACAGCTTGCCCATGCCGCGTACGTGCGGGGTCCACGCCGCCTGCACAAACTCCACCTCTGCTACTCAGCACAGAACCAAAAAGAAACAGCTACAGACGCATAGACTTCAACAGATTTGCAGGTAGCAAGAGCAAGTTCCAGTGCGTAGGCTGATGACAAGAAAAAAGCGCGCAGTAAGGCCCTCACAAACGCACAGGACCCCAACAAGGCCCTGGGTGAGTCTGGAAAACACTTTCTCAACGAAATTCCCGTCAACAATATTCTTGCCTCTGAACAGCACGTTCTCGACCGCAATCGCTTTGACGAGACTCCCGCCTCATCTGCACAGCACAGTACCACAGCAAATAACAAGATCGAGGCAGGGTCCAGGCCGCCCCCCTCTTTCACGGCCAGCCGAGCCCTACGCCAACGACAACAAGTTCTGCGTGGACAGCCGAGCCGATATCCAGCTGCAAGATTTGCTTTCACATATGCATGGCAAGAAGGCGCGACAGCACACTGACTTCCACAAGCTCAGCTCAAGCAACCATTCTGAGGCCCGGACAGCTCGCAGCCAACCATTGCACGGGGGCGACAGCACACAAACTGACTTCCACAAGCTCGGCTCAAGCAACCATTCTGAGGCCCGCACAGCTTCCAACCAACGATTGCACGGATTAACGCGCGTCCGGCCCAAGTCCCCCTTAGGTTAGCTGGACGGATTCCGCACGGTACGGAACGCCACGTCCTATTGTGGCATTTCCCCTGAGCTTGACGGATTCGGATCCGCCCCATGGAAGTTTCCCCTCGCTAGACGGATGCGGAACGCTAGGGAACGCCAAGTCGGCGCGCGTCCGGAACCACGTTGGCGCACATCCTATGGATCGGCGCACGTCCGAAACCCCACGTTGGCGCATGTCGTATGGAATTCCCCCGGAACGCTACGGAACGCCACCTGGAACGCCACAGCTTGACGGAGTCGGAACGCCACAGAACGCCACGTCCGCGCACGTCCGGTAGAATTCCCCCTTGGCTTGACGGATTCGGAACGTGCGGAACGCCACGTGGAACGCGACGGCGGCTCGCGTCCTGTGGAGTTTCCCCAAAGCTTGACGGATTCAGAACGCCATATAGTACGCCACAGCGGCGCGCGTCCTGTGGAGTTTCCCCTTAGCTTGACGGATTCGGAACGCCGCGGGAACGCCACGGCGGCGCGCGTCCTGTGGAGTTTCCCCCTTTTAGCTTGCCCCCTTTAGCTTGACGGATTCGGAACACCGCGGGAACGCCACGGCAGCGCGCGTCCTGTGAAGTTCCCCCTTAGCTTGACGGATTCGGAACGCCGCGGGAACGCCACGGCGGCGCGCGTCCTGTGGAGTTCCCCCTTAGCTTGACGGATTCGGAACGCCGCGGGAACGCCACGGCGGCGCGCGTCCTGTGGAGTTCCCCCTTAGCTTGACGGATTCGGAACGCCGCGGGCACGCGCGTCCTGTGCAGTTCCCCCTTAACAGCACGCATTACGCCACTCGCGGACGCTTGCGAACGCTTCGCGGACGCTTCGCGGACGCTTGCGAACGCTTTGCGGACACAGCGCAACGACGTTTGGTAACCACCCATGCAGCCCAACTTTAAAACGGGAACCCTTCTGCGGAGCATTCGGGAAAAACTCGGCAAAAGGGCACCACTGGGCTACCAAGTTGCTGTTGCTGAAGCCGGTGCCAGACCCGAAACGCTTCTTCAAGCGAATCGTTCTGGTCAGAAGCGGTATCCCTCCGGACATGATGTGCATCTCAATGGCACTCAAATCCACACCTCAGCAAAACAAAGCGAGGCAACCCACCATGGAAGACAGCACTTGACTGACATCAAACGAGACAAAGAAGACTCAGGGCTCAGGGTTCAGGGTACTGCGCCGCGACTGAGCCGAGTGCCACCCGGCTGCGTGTCGGGCCAGCACACGTGGGTTTCCACCTTCGCAGCTTCGCGGCTGTGCTGCGGGAACTCTGCAGGCTTTGAAGGTTCGTTTACTTCGGAGGTGTGAGTTTTACTTTTGGGTTCGCGCATCTCTCTTTGCTAGACCGTTGGCTCCAAGGCTTTCAAGAGGATTGGTCACCAGCATTTCTCCTGCAAAGTCACTTGCCGTACATCGTATAACTACCAATGTATATATGCTTTAGTAACTTCATAAACATGTTCAATGGTGAATTATAATTGCAACATAAAGACCTACGTGTTTGCGTTAGTGTATGTGATACACATTAACAGGAAATGATGCTGTTGTTGATGCAGTAGTTGTGTTCTGTATCAAGTGACACTCGATGCTCTAGCGCCCACGCGATTTAGGGTTTTGAGCGCAGTGCTTCGGCGCACTCACTTTGCTTTTAACAACACAAAGGGCGCTTCGAGGCCAATGGCTGTGGAAATGTGCTTATAGGGTAAACAAGACCATTATTAAGATCATGATTCTTTCTCCTACTGTTTTCACGATGATTACCATGCATTTCGATTACTGCTAATAGTACGATTGCTGTTATTATTTGTTGTTACTATTGGTAATACTGCTACGAATGAGAGTAGCGTTTCTACCCTTACTCAGATACGCGCTTCAGAGTTCAGGTCTTGAGCTTGTCGAAGGCGGCTGCGCGATGTTCTTCGATGTTCTTGTGCTTCGAAGGTGATTGGTGATTGAAGAGCTTTGGAGCCATAATCGGACAAAGGTACAGATGACAGCAATCGCAACAGTAGTAACTGACACTAACATTATAAAAAGTCTTAGGGTCTTGTTGAAGGCCATCGTCAAGGGCGCCTCTGCAATCGGCGACGGCATGATGTCGAACTCAAGGCCGCCCACGAAGGCAAGAACTGGCTGGAGGCCAAGGCTGTAAACCACAGTGGCGCACCTCTCGAGTGGCGTCTCCCAGGTATAGAAGGAGTATCCTTCCCACTTGCTGGGGTTGTCCTTCATCCACTGGTTCGCACAAGGCACCGCCCAAGGCTCCAACTTGACAAACTCGCTCGGAACGTTGTCGCTCTGTCGGCCAGGGGTTTGCCAATCCCTCGGCTGGACTGTGTTGCCAGGGCCACCCCGCACGCTTGGCGCAAAGGCCAGACAAGACCCCGAGTCGGTTTCCACACCACCGAACTGCGTGATGAGCTTGTGCTCCTGCGGCACATAGTCCGAGGCCCCAAAGCCAAGACCTCCCTCCGGCTCATCGTCGTCCCCTCTTTGCTTATTTTGCCCCCTTCGGGTCTCCAAGAGCGAGGACCCAAGGGGCTCCTTTGGTTCCTTAGGCGCCTTTTGGGCCTTCTGCGGCTTGCGGCTGCTGAGGCGAATCTCAAAGTTCTTGTGGAACTTCTTGACAACAGCTGCGGCCCCAACCTCCGGGAATTTGGTCTGGACCGCCTCCTGGGCTCAGGGCCTTCTCAACCAGTTTCGATGCCATTCGGGCGAAAACGACGATGAACTCCTGCATGGCCAGAGCTGGACAGAGCAGGGGGGGGTTTAAAGCCGGCCTGCTTGATTTTGTAGACGCGGCTCACACTGGACTATTTGATAAACACGCCAGTATCTTGATAAAGGATTGGCATCGGTTTTTTTCAAGCAATGGCAGGCGCAACCCTCCCCATTGACCTTGCAACATGGTTGGCATTCAGCAGCTTGTTTAAGGGGTACTGTTTGTGTTTGTTGGCCGCTATTCCCTAACAACTCTACGTACGAATCCTGAAATATGAATGTTAAGGTGACTACACCTGGGTTCTGCCATGAAACAACGATGCTCGGCTTTTAATGGCTCGGTTTTGGTGTTGATATCGCAGGGGGGGAGGAGGCGGCGAAATGCACTCGACGCTACACAAAGGTCAAAGAAAGCACGAAGAAATGGCGATCTAGGGATTATGTTTTAAGGCCCGTCGGTTGAGGGTTCAGTCTAAGGTTTCCTTACCAAAAAAATAAAATGGCAGTGGGCCAAAACACGTGCCCTTGTCGCAGCCTCTTGTTTCATACCCTTTGTCGCGAATTGGGGATAGCGGCGTGTCATACAACACAAGGCTTGAAACTTGAAACTCCTTGTTGCAAAAGGCCGCCCAGTCTTGTTACCAGTACAAGCCCTGTGTTGTTGGAATCCAGAAAGGGAACCCCAGGAATATAGCAGGTTGAGAAGCCAGAAGCCTGACAGCCCACAAAGCCTTCACAGGCACGCTGTAGGCAGCGTTTCCTTCGGCACTCGCGCAACCCTGTTTCTCATTGTAGCGGCGGATTCTGATTCCAAGTCGGTGTTTACAGTTTCGGTTCTTCAGCTGTCGCTTACAGACGTCTTGCTGCCGGTTGTCTTTTGGCAAATGCTTGGCCTGGCATTGTGAGGGGTGCTGGCGATTCATCGGTTCAAGGTTAACGGTTTAAGCAGTGGTCCTCCATCATAGTCTGCATCTGCGTCAGGAAGCTCAATGGTGGTACAACCTCCAGCATGGTGTTACCTATCACCTTCGCGAAGCAAGAAAGGGAATCCAAGGAAACTCCCTCTTTGACACTCTGTTTGATGCAGTCAGCAATGCTGAAGCCCAACTTCGCGATTGTGGCGAGAGGCCCGGGCCAATCGAAGGACATCTCCTCAGCTGAATGAACCGATGGCGAACATTGACTGTGGGGCTTCTCTTCCGGCTGCGCTTACGAATGCTTCGAGCCATCTTGCATCAGCTTACATTTAGCTCGCCCATTCCGGGCGCCAGCCAGCATGAAACTTGAACTTCACTCCGATTGTTGCCGGTTTGGACTTCTTATTCTTACTGCTACTGCGCTCCTCTTTAAGTCGTCAACCCACAACGCACATCTGCATGCGTACGCCTTGATTATGCCACAGAAGGAAAGCATGGCCGTGCCCGAAAATTGCTGCCACAATTCCCCGAAATTGAAGTCAAAGAGTGTGATGGTCTGGCCGACCAACGTGGCCTGGCACTTTTGCCTCCCAAAGTTGATCTTCACCCTGTCGGGGTTTGCATCGACCGAGGGCGAATCTGAAATTGGACAACTGGCTCCGAAGTCAAAGCCCTGCGTCAGAATGGCCATGGCCATTTCGACCGTGTCAATGACCGTATTGGCAACAAAGGACACCTGGTCCGTCGCCGAGTTGTAGGCGTCACTAACAGCATCAAAGGCTTTGGCTGCCACCCCATGATCCAGCTCCCGGACGTCAGAGCCTGCACATTGTGATAAATACTAATATTAGAGGTTTAGGCTCCGGCACGCGGCTCCTTGCTGACATGTCATTTGGCCCGCCTGCTTGCAAAGCTGAAGCTCTCATCTTTAGCGACTCTGTTGTTTCCGGGGTTGCCACAGGGGCTTTGGGTGCCGGAGGCTCCGGCACAGGTTGCGGGGGAGCAGGTTCGGTAAAGCCATGCTCATGCTGGTGCGCGTGCTTGCCAAGGATGGATCGAAGCATGTCCACTGACCTGTCCTTTTGCATCTGCGTCACCTGGTCATGTTGATGCAGGGGGTTGCACTAGCCCCCATAGATGCACAACTCATGTGATGATAGCAACCCACCTGCCTTCTGCCGGTGCTTCTGGTGAGCAGATCGTTCGTTGGTCTCGGCCTTCGTGACGTGCTGCTTCAGCTGCGTTGGGTCATGCTTGTGATCAGGTTGCTGGATATGGAGTTGTACCTGAGCATGTCCGAATTTTCACGCAGCCCGCTGTGTTCCAGGCAAACTAAAATCCAAAAACCCTTCGGCTTATGCGAAGCCTTTATAGAAAACACTAAACACTAAACCTTACGCCTTACGCCTATAAAATGCCTCAGCAAACCGAGGCGCCGCGGTCATCAGACCGGCCATCTGCTGCGACTTCTCTTCGAGCAGCTTGGTGAGAGCCTTGATCTCCATATTCTGCAACTCGACGGCCGTTTCTAGCTCAGCGACCTGGCGACGAAAACACCCCGAATCCAGCTTAGGGCTTGTACGAACTAGAGACAGAAAATGACAGAAAGGATAGCATGGCCGCAAAGCTTCTTGGCATTTTGGGGTGGGATGCTTGCTGCACAATTGGCATCAACCTGCGCATGCCCTTGCCTTGGCATAGAGGAAAGTGAAGGGCTTCGACAGAGACCCCAGTCCGTGGCGGTGTTGAGGGTCCGAGCTGTTTGAGCTGTTTGCTTCTGCATCAGGAAAGTCCTCTGACGCATTCAGATCCCGCAACAAGCTGTCGGTAAGCAGTTCCGGGAGGGACTCATTGATCTCAGAGCTGACTCCCACCATGCGACCCTTCGTCGTCTTGGCGGAGAGCATCGATGCTCCCTCGGCCTGATTGCGATCACCGTTTGAACATGTGTCTCCACTGACAAGATGTTGGCAAATCAGCCACACGCTCAGCCAACACGGCAAAGCGCTGGACACGATTTTGCCCATGGCGGTAAAAGTGAGAAAAGGGTGTTTGCTGCAGCAGAGTTTGCTATAGCAGAGAGCCAAGAAAGCTTTCGGAGCCAGTCGAAAGCGTTAAGCCCACAACGTTGCAGTGTGCACCATGTGCTTTTGACAGTGTACAATGGGCTTGGGGCATACTGAATATATCATGGCCAACGCTGAGGAAGGGGGGGCCTAGCCCAGGAGTCTGCCGTTGTCATGTCGCGGTATGTCACAGTCTCATTTCTGGCATCTTCTGCTTCGCACTGCCGGAAGCTTGGAAGATGCTACCCAAACACCTTTCCCCCCGAACCCTAAAGCCTGAATCCGACCTTTCCACTTTGAGTCCAGCACTCGAAAGTGCTAGAGGGGCCTGCTCTCTCGAAGCAAGGCGGCTTGGCGAGGATGGCATACCTTCCCAGAGACCCCAATACTGACATAATTTCAGGTAATCGCCTTTGAGATTGGGGCTTCTGCAATTATGGCCCTTCTTGCGTCTCCATGATGATACACTCCTTGGGGTTAGCAGCTGGAACTTATTATGGGTCATGGGCCCAGTGTTCAGGGTTGTCCACAACCTAACCCCCCCCCCCACCCCCCCCACCCCCCCCAAATCTCGCAAATCCTGCCGCCGCAACCCCTCAAACTGGGCGCCCTTGCAACCTGACAGGAGCCGATCAAGATACCTGGCGCGGCAGCGGTGGCAAGGGACAGCTTCAGGAATCCAAGAAGTAGGCGTTTGATGTGATTGGGTTATATACCCCGAAAAGATGGATGATATGTTGGGACCTTAGAGCTTTAGGAGTTTGGGGCTTTAGGACTCGAGGGTGTTTGTAAGGCTTGGTCGGGGTCTTTGGGTCTTAAGGAGCTTGGCTGGTGTCCCAAAATTTTTAGGGCTTTAAGAGTGAAGCGTTGGATTTTTAGGGTCTTCTGGGCCGCGGAATTTCGGGGCTTTGGATTTGTGAGAGGTGGCTCGGGCTCCTGGGGCTGGGGGTTTAGAGCCTCAGGGTATAGGGTTTAGGGTTTGAGGATCTGCCAAAGGTTTAGGGTTCGGTAGGCACTGTGTAGTGTTGTTCTTGGTGACCTGGGATAGAGCATACGGCAGGGGGGCCTTATTGCCACCAAAATCGAGTTATTAATGATATGATCGTGTTTTTCTCGGATCATGTGTTTCCCAGGATGGGTTAGAAATCTTGATCAAATTTATATCTCAAATGTTCCAATTTAAGTGCATCGGGCTCATGTTTTCGTCTCGCGCTCGGAGTGCCGCTCATTAGAGATAGCGCTGCAGAAATATCTTATCTTCATGTTTTATATCCAATTTTTCATGTTGATTTGATATTTCTTGGAGAGAATTTATATATCCGATTATTATCGATGATTTCTCATAAAATTGGAAGAAGAATGATATCGATAGATTTGTAGGTCGTCAATTATAATCGTATTATTTCCGAATTTTTATATGTTTTATTTGTAAATATTTTAGAATCTATTCTTTTCTATACCTTAGAATTCTCGAATATCTTGAAAAGGAGATTCGTAATTAATATAGAATGGAGAGGGAATGAGAATATTTGGAGAATGAAATAAAAAAAATATCTGCTCAATTCTAGATAAATTTGTATGTATTATTCATTCTCATTCTTATGATATTTCTCAGATATTATGATAATTTTCGATTTTGAAAAATTCATCTAGATATTCTATGGATATTCGATGAAATTAAGAAATCATATTAAAAGGATTTTAAAATTGATTGTAATATCTATCTATGAAAGAAGAATATATTAAATAGATTTAGATTGGTCTAAAAAATATATTTTGAATTTGGATAATATTTCGAATATAAAAAAATATATTTTGATAAGTTTATGTTCCAATAAGAGATCTATAGATTGAATGATTCTGAAATATATCAAATTATGAGAAATCTAAATTATGGGAATTATGGATATCAAATAATATAAATATTTATGATATAAAAATCAGATCGATATATAAATTTAGATTCATTTTCATGAATCGATTTTGAATCTGATCTTTGACATCGATCATACGAGGACATCTCATGAGAATTAAGGAATCATGAGGATCTCTATTCTGGATAATTTTATTTGAGATCTTCATCAGATATGGAAAATAATCTGATATGGGAATATATTGATGATTATTGATATATTTGCCAAATCGATCATTATAGATTTGGATTCGAAATTATTTGATAGGAATGATTGGGGAGTTACTAGAGGATAAGGACAGGAAATATGGATGGGACGCGGAATAATTCAAAATGGAGCAGGACGCCAGGCAATAGATTTTCTCCTCATGATAGAGTAGTTCCCTCGGGACGAACCAAGACCAGACGATATGGAAATCAGGGAAATAGAATCCAATTTAAGGTCCAGAAATCTAGGGCAATCCTGATGGAATCAGGACCAAATCTTTAATGGAACGAAAAGATTTTATAATAAATATCAAATCAGATAAGAGAAAGAGCCGCTTGGGAAATCCCAGCCCCGGATTCTCATGGAGGAATTCAGGAGAAGGAAAAGGTTAAAGATGCCTCAGGAAATCAATGACGCTTTTTCCTAGTCCTAAGGGGAAGAAAGACCGAATAAAATTTCCTCAATATGAAATTGATGAAAACGAATCAATTAATATCTGGAAGCCAAGATCTAAATATAGGGAGATTTAGGAGATAGGATAGGATAATGATGATTCCTCGTCGTATTCAGGCCTGAATCATATCTCCCAAGAATATTAAGGAGGAGACGATTGACTCCAAGGATATGCAGGAGTCCAATCCTCTAACCAAGATCTGATCCAATGGGAACCAATTGGGGACGACAATCAAATATCAGGATATATTGACGACCTTCAGAGACTGGATCTACGAATCCCTTTGCCAGATGCCTCCCGGAAAAAGAAGATAAAAGAATAAGGAAAATAATAGAAATAATTCAGGATGAATAGGACGTGATGAAATATGAGGAGAATGATTCAGATCTTTCGTCATATCTTGAATCTATCAGATTGTGCCCGACCATAATCGCCTCCCTGGCGGAGGTCAATTGGGACCGATATTGTGAGAGCGCCAAATTACGACGCGCAATATCACGATAGTAACGACGCAGAAGCCAGCGCCAGTAACAGCGCGTAGGCAATCCCGAAGCGTCCCGACAACCTAAGCCCTAAACCCAGCAATCAAAGAAACTTCGTCTTTCGGAGCTTCACTGTGATGCCCTTTCACTGGCGTCTATCCTGAACCCCAGGATCCTTCAAAACCCTGCACAAGACACAAATCTGCAAAATCTCTTTTGTTCGCAAGGCAGCCATGTCCTGCAGAGCTTCCTTGGCCACATCCTATATTCTACTGGAGCCCACTCGCGCCCACAGCGGTTTGCGGTCCTTTACACTGTCTGGCATAAACTGCAGGCCCCCATACCCTGAATCCAAGACTTCCTAAACTTCCTAGACAACCCTAAACCCTAAACCCCAAACCCGAAACCCTAAACCCTAAACCCCACACCCTAAACTTCCTCAACCCGAAGTCGCAGAAACCTTTCGTGGGCGCATCTCTGGCCCCGGGGCTCCGAGGCTCTGAGGCTTCGAAGCTGCAAAACGGACTCACGCTTCTCGCAGCGAGGGGCCTGCCACTGGAAAGACTCTTGAACCCTAAACTCTATAAACCCTAAACCCTATACCCTAAACCCTATAAGGGTTGTACGGGGGGGTTTCTCACGTTTTTGGGCTTAGGGTTTCGGTCGGGCTCACATGGAGGCACTTAAATACACATATGAAAACCCCCAAACCCTAAAGCCCAAACCCTAAACCCTGAATATGTGCGACTGCTGCCGGAAGCAGGCGCGTAAATACCAAATCTTTAGGCTTATGGTTTACGGTATGGGGTTTAAGCTTTGGGGATTTGGGCGGAAATCAGAAGTACCCCGTTGTTTTTGCCACTGCGAGCTCTGGAGAGCCTCCGCCTGTTGGAAATCGAAACCAAGCTTCTGAAGCCATAAAGGGGATTTGCTTTCTGTGGCAGCAGCACCTTCGGAGCACGCCGCCCTAGCGCTTCCCAAAAGGGGATTTAGAAGCTTTCTGCGCAGGCATCACCTTTGGAGTACGCCGCTGTGGAAGCCGCTCGCCGACGGGTGTCACGGGCGCAGGACGAACATCAGGAACTGCAACTGGCTCATACTCGGGCCTCTTTCGCTTCCGGCTCCTCCGCGGTGCCTTTTTCTTAACATCCTCGTTCGAGGAGCCATCCGCATCCGACCATGTGACCGGCGCTTCCGTCGCCGCAGGCAAGTTTTTGGTGGGGAAACTCTCAAGCTTCAGCCGGGCTCTTATAGCCCACGCATGTGGGCAATGAGCCCGTCTTCTGAAGTGCCAACAACTGCAATGTGTTCGGCCGTCCGGGGGGTGATACACACAGCAGTTCTCATAGTAAAGCGTCTGAAGAGCCTCAAGCGCCAGCTTTTTGGATTCTGGCATCTGCACGATCAGGCCATCTTCGATCATCATGTCTTCCAGCGTTCTAAGATTCTTGGTGTTGATGTGCCGCCATATCTTCTCGACAGTCCCAGTGTCCATTGCTGCTGGCATGCCGCATTTCATGATGAAAATGCGGGTTTGTGGATTGCCACGGACCTTTTCCATGATAAAGGAAGGATTGCGTCGCGAGTCCTGCAAGGAACTCGAGGGGCCCCTTAAGGGATTTATTAGTCTACCTTGAACTAGGGGGCCCCTCCTGGTGTAAGCCCTACACGCCCCGCACACTCAAAAGGCTCTGCACCTAAGAGGCTTAGGGTTTTGAGGGCAACTTGTATGTCTCATGAAGATTCTCAAGCAACTCTATACGCGCAACCTTTTCTACAAGAATAAAGGTTCGGCTTAGGGTTCCGAGCAGGCTTTGGCCCTGTGGCCTCCAAAATTCGTTTGATCGTTGGGAGAAGTCGAACAGCCCCTGGAGCTCGGAGACGGTGCAGCGGCAGACCACGCAACATCCAACCATCGGGACGGGTAGGGACAACAGCAGTGCAGCCAGCGGGGGTCAAGAGAGTGTAGCTCTTTGCCTCGGAACTTCGAGTGGACGTCCAAAGAGCAACGACCTCTTTGAGGGACTCCAGCACGTCTATCACAGTTCTGCCAGGCGCATCGGTGATGCAACGCTTGAAGTGGCGGTGACTCTGTTCTACCGTCTGTTGGGACGGTGGAAAGCCGGCAGCGATTGGCCCCGAGGCCCCGTGCCACCATTTGGCGGCCCAAGCTTCAGTTTCGCCGGTAACGGCTGGCCGGAGTGAAGCTCGATAAAGGTATTGAGAGATGATATAGTCGTGAAATGCTGGCTCCTGCCAGCCATTCTTGACGCGTGTCAAGAATGTGCGAAGCGCAACCAAGAACAGGGCGGAAGTTGGTAGGAGGGCCAGGGCGTGTAGGTACGGCGGAACCACTTTCACGTCGCGACTCTTCATCCTCGGAACCCGAATTTCTGAACCATCCTCAGCGGTTGTCTTTTTCTTCGTCGTGATGTTTGCAATCATATGTTCCATATCGGGCACGTGAAGAGGCGGGTGAAGAACATTCTGGCCGGCTGCCTCCTTTATTGCCGAAGCCAGACCAGGAGCCCAATCAGTATGTATCTGGCTTGCGGTTGGAAGCTGGCGTCGCTGAAGCTCCGTAGCCAGAGCGCTCAGCGCGTGCTTGTACACCTCAGGCCGCTCTGTGGGGTGCCGAGCCACACAAAGAGGGAGGGCCGAGCGGCGCCAGTGCTGGTCTAGGTACCTGTACATGGACGCCGTGATCACGTAGTACCTGGGCGGGGTCTATCCAGAGGCTCATGAACTTCTATCGCACATCGAAAGAAACAGCGTTAAATAGCCACAGAAACAAAAACCCTAAACACTAAACTTAGACCAGACATCAGTATCGGGCTGCGTGAAATCATCTGCCTCCACTTTCCACGTCGCATCAGCGCCTAGGTACAGGCGCGGGAGTGCGCCAGCCCTCTTTAGCGCGCAGAGCTCGTCCAAGATCGGAGGCAGCATCAGAACGAAGGAGCCGCTTGGCAAAGCTGCAGCAAAGCTGATTTTGCCTTGGTTGCCTGAGTTGGCCTGCACATACGCATCCCACTCTTGCTTGGACACCGACCTGACGATTGGCTGTTTTTCACGCCTATCCTGGCCTCGGCCATCGTCCACCCCCGCCTTCTTAGCACAGGTCCTCGCGAGGTACCGAAGGGACGAAGGGTTCGTTATCAGCTCGGCATCTCCCCGTGCTGCAATCTTTCGCGCGACGCGGGTCGGTGTGACCGACTCCTTCGACTGTGACAAAGATTCGACCGCCTGCATGACGCGCCTGCGTGTCAAAGTCGTGCTCGGTCGATCGACAGCATCGGACTTCAGCTGGCGCGGCCTTCCGCTGCAACTGCCAGAGACCATCACAGTCAATCGCACATTGAGGACATTGCCATTGTCCGGCCGGTCAGGCGTGGCACGAAACTGAAACATTGTTCCATTGCCAGCATGGCATTCTGCGCAGTCCATGCAGCGACACTCAGCTCGCCACTCCCCTCCAGCAGTTCGGCGTGGAGTAGTCAGCTTGCCCAGCTGGAAGTCTTTGCGCTCCCCATCCATCCACTTCTTGCAAGATGCTTTGAACGCATGCTCCACCGCATCAGTCGGAAAAATCACTCGACAGGCAGATATGTCTATGGCAAAATCACCCACATCATGGTCCTCGTATGTTCTGGTCCTGCGTGTAGGTTGCACCAACTGGCCCCCACCACTCTCTGCATCGCCCGAAGCCAGGACGGCATCGCCCGAAGCCATGAGGGTGACAGCTTCAGGATTGATTCGGGTTGTGTGACAGCCTGAGGACTGACTCGGGTTGTACTAGAATTAGTGAACACTGTATAGGGTTGTAAAGTCTGAGGGTGGTTGTACCTGTGTCCAAGCGCAAGGAGTGGAATCTGGCGGGGAGCCTCACTCTGTGTTGTGATGAGGATGTAGGCACCCCCACCCTATAGGGTCTAACGGTTGAAGGGATGGTTGAATGGTTAATGCTGGCCGTACAATCCTCGAGCTCAAAGCAAATCGGGCCACTGGCTTTCTTCAAGATGGAGGTTTCAGATCTTAGGGGGTTTGGGGTTTCGGCCTTAGGGGCTTGGTAGTGATTGGAACAGGGGGTACTAGAATCAGTATTCAGCACTGTATAGAGGTCTAAAGTCTGAGGGTGGTTCTACCTGTGTCAAAGCGCAAGGAACGGAAACAGGCGGGGCGCCTTGCTCTGTGTTCACAGCCAGGGTAAAGAGCTCGTTGACGCGCGCCTGGTCATTCTCTGACAAGACTGGTGGTGATGAGAAGGTATGTGGCCTTGTACGGCGCGAAGCCCTGCAGTGAGAGGCCGAGCTTCTTTGCCACCATTTTGTGACCGTCCTGCCGGGAGAGCTGGGACCGCAGACTACACTGATCCTGATTAGCGCGGTGGCAAACCCTCAAAAGTTTCGAGCCTTGACACTTGAATTGGGTAAATCCAATTCGTTCATCGCAGCTGTGACAGCCTTTCCAGCAAAGCCAGGGCCGTCAAATGTTAAACAAGTTAAATAATCTCTTGGCCCCATGCTTCCTGCAATGTTTCCTCTGTGATGACAGCCTGTCAAGTGGCTGCAGGGGCAAAGCAGCAGCATAGCGAGCACGCCCTGCGTCCCCCGGTCTCTTCCCCAGCCTTGTCAGGCGCTCCCCCCCCGGGATCCGCGGCCTGCGAAACGTTTAGGGTTTTGTTTTGGGTTTTGGGTTTAGGGGGGGGCTTAGGAGGGCTTAGGAGGGTTTAAGGTTTCAGGTTTAGGGTTTAGGGTTTAGGGTTTAAGGTTTACGGCAGCATGCTGGCCTTTGCGTCACGTCGCGGCACCTTCTTTGGGGGCTCAGCGCGCTCGGCCTGCAGGAGCCACCAGCCCCCTAACCCCCACGCGGCACATACGTAAGAGGCCCCAGCGGCCGGCTGCTTGAGCTTCCTCATCGTCGATACCTGAAAGACGGTCAAACAAAATAGCAGCGCTAAGCAGTTTACTTCTCTGAAATGACAGACTGCAAGCAAAACGCCTTGTCGCGTGCTTCTTGCCTCTTGGCGATGGCCTTCGCCAAGAGCTGCTCGGCGTACTCCTGCATATCTTTCTCGACGTCCGTTACCTCCTGCACTTGGAACACCTCGCCCCACATGTCATCCTCTCTCTTGGGCGCCTTCTTTTTTATGATGCTTTCATCATATCCACGCTTGCCCCACACGGACAAGGGCAACCACGGCTTGTTCGTGACCGTAGCCACAATGCGCCTGTGGACTACGGCAACCTCCATAAGCAGCTTCTCACGCACTTGCGCCCACGGCAAGAAGTCTCCACGAGCCGCCTGACGCATGGCAGCAACCGTCGCAAAGAACTGCGACTGACTCTCCAGCTTCAGATCGGCCAAACAAACGGAGTGCTCCAGTAACTGCTTTGACAGTGCCCAGCAGGAGCGACACGTCGGTGGGCCACGGCGCTGGGTAGCAACAGGTTTCTCCGCGCCGATCAAGAGATTGCAACGGCCACAAGTCCAACTTTCCACCTGGACTGGCTTCTCTTCAAGGAGGCGCTGGATCAAGGTTGCCTGGTCGAGTGCGTGCATAACAAAGACGCAAAACAACACAGCTACCACGCAACCGCCGCATGAAGCCTTGTTGCCACGCAGCGGCAGGTGGCGTGAGCGAAGTTTGTCTTTGAGCTGCGCCACCTGAGTGACATGTAATTTGGGTTGTTTTATAAGAGAGGGGAGGGGGGTGGTCCCCAGTTCAGGCATGGGTTTTACCTACACCGCCCCTACGGCGAACCTACCTACACCGCCACTACGGCGAACCTGCCTACACCGCCACTACGGCGAACCTCCCTACACCGCCCCTACGGCGAACCTACCTACACCGCCACTACGGCGAACCAACCTACACCGCCACTACGGCGAACCAACCTACACCGCCCCTACGGCGAACCAACCTACACCGCCACTACGGCGAACCAACCTACACCGCCACTACGGCGAACCAACCTACACCGCCACTACGGCGAACCAACCTACACCGCCACTACGGCGAACCAACCTACACCGCCACTACGGCGAACCAACCTACACCGCCACTACGGCGAACCAACCTACACCGCCACTACGGGCGCCACTACGGCGAACCTCCCTACACCGCCACTACGGCGAACCAACCTACACCGCCACTACGGCGAACCAACCTACACCGCCACTACGGCGAACCAACCTACACCGCCACTATGGCGAACCAACCTACACCGCCACTATGGCGAACCAACCTACAAAAGAGCAAGGATTCCTTTCCGTAGAGAGAATGAGAGAGGATCAGAGAGAATCAATTAGGATTCCTTTCCTTAGAGAGAATTAGAGAGGATCAGAGAGAAAAACGGACCCCGCCAAGGCTTTATTATTGCGGCCGGGACACCTGGCGTACTTTAATATTAGGGGCTTTAGTAATAATACTAGGTCAACATTACACCGGATGAACGGCAATAGCGTCCTTGAACGCAGAGCAGCCAGGGCACAGAGCAACCTTCCAGTTGCTGTCGATTCTCGATCGGATCCTGAAAAAGGAATGGCAGACGACGAAGACTGAACCGGGCAGAAGCGCTCCTCATCGCCACGTTGGAGCTCGCACACGAGCAAGCACTCCTGCTCGTGTGTGGAGCACGAACGAACGAACAAACCGACCCGGTGGCCTCGAGAAGCCGTCCATCCCCAACACGACGGTTCAGCAGCTCCACGGCCTGCAAAACGTGCATCTGAAGAGACCATGCGTGCCACCTCATGCCACCACCGAATAAGACCCTGCAAGCACAAATGCAGCGAAGGGCCTTGGCCACGTTCTCTTTCTGCTTGAGCTTTACCAGGAGCACGCCTTCCTGCAGAAGCGATAGCTGCAAGGCCCCTGCAGTTCTGCCGGGTCTTGTTTGATGTACCATGAACCTCAAAGTAGCAAGCCGAAGACGCGCCTCCCTCTGGAATTCCAGGGATGCCACGCCACCCAACGTGGCAAAAAGCACGTGCACCTGCTCACAGGTGTGAGTCTTGTCAAGGCGAGGCAATCGCAAAGACCCCTCTCCTGCTCATCCGTCCAGCTTTCGGGGAATCCTTGAAGTCGCAGTCCTGGAGCATCTGTCGCCTTTGCGGCATGCGCGAGATTTTGCCCTAAAACCTAAGCCCTGCCTCTTTCAGTGCCTCCCTCTGAGGCTGTTTTTGCGGGGTGCGCGCGTGAAATGTCCCCGACGCCTCTTCCAGTGCTTCCTTCTGGGCCTCCTTGGCCTCCGCAGATGTGTAGCAGTTTAGGCTTTAGAGTTGGCGCTTCAGGGTTTACGGGGTGCAGAGAACACAAAGCCTCCGTAACCCTTAAGCCTTTCATCCCTCCCCTCCGCCCAGCGCCCTGCGTCCCGCCAGCCTGTGCGAATGCTTCCCCCTCGGCCTCGTCGGCCTCCGCAATCGTATGGGTTTAGGGTTTAGGGAGGAGGCCCAGAGAGCAAATTGAGCACGCTGGGCTGAGCAAATTGAGCACGCTGCACCGAGCCTAAAAAGCCTTTCCTAAATCCCTCCCCTCCGCCCGACGCCCTGCGTCCCGCCAGCCTCTGCGAATGCCCCCCCCTCGGCCTCGTCGGGTTGAGGCCCAGTGAGCACGCTGGGCTGAGCCTTGGCCCTAAACAGTGGCCCTAAACATCCCCCAGCCTCTTTCAGCGCTTGCCCCTGGGCCTCCTCGGCCTCCGCAGGTGTGCAGCAGTTTAGGGCCATGATTAGGGGCAAGTCGTTGGCCGGGTGCTTGATCGAAACTATGCTTGTCAGAAGCACACGGGAGAAACGTAAGAATGAACAGGGAAATCTCTCCTCCTCGTCATCCAAATCGACCACGCTTGGCTTTTGCTTTTCTTCTGGCTCCTAACAGAATTTTATTTACAGTGAGTGCAAAGAACTGCCCTGAATAATGACAAAGACATGGCAGAGGTCCGGAGAATCGGAGATTTCATCATCTTCATGTCCATCATCTTCATGTCTTTCATGGTCCTGACACATGGTTTGTCGGCTAAACGGCAAGACCAAACACATATTTGTGGTTCAGAAACAAGCAGGCCACCAGCTGGGTCGCCGACGTGACGGTCCTGCCGAATCTTCTGCTGAAAGCGCCATGCACCGAGGGGACATACACGGGGCGAGTTGAGGCCGCTCCGCCCAGCGTCAGACATGCAGCGGGTGACCCACCACACGGAGGTCTGGGGAACAAGCGCGCGAGCTTGGCGTATGTCAGATTCTCTGACCTCGTCAAACACAACTATGTTTCTTGCATTCTCCAGATCTCAACTGGGCTTGCAGCAACAGCGCTGTCTCCCGCAGAAACCTCGCAAGCCGCAGCAAAAGTCATGTCTGCAGCTTGACAAGGTACAAGGCAAAAGAGAGCAAGCCTGAAAAGCAGCTGCAGAATCCTCCAGTCGCTGCAAAACAAGAGAGCCTGCCAGAATGTTTCAGAAAAATGTGAGATGTCGCGTGCCATACACCCGGCCTTTCAGCACATGGAGAAAGCCAGGCCCATGCAGGAGCGCGAGCTCACCTGCAACGGAAGGAAATGAGAGATGGCGATGAGGAAAGCAGACACAAGCCTGAGTGCTGCAGCGTGAGCACTTGAGGGGAAAGCGCAGGCATGCGCTGCCAAGCCGCTGCCACTTGGAGCCACAACGAAGCCACGGAAAACGAACGGATATGAGAGGACCTTCTGCGAACCTACACCGCCACTACGGCGAACCGCCATTAAAGCGAACCTACACCCATATACATGTATTGCACACCTCACTAATTCCTCACCATAGAGTGTCACATCCTCCGTTTTGCTCTGGGACGCGCAGGCAAAGTCTCGTGCTCGCAGAACTGGCAGCGAACCGCCCTACCAAAAGCAACTGCATCACAAAGCCCCTAAGCCTCTAGCCTCTAGCCCTAAAGAACCAAAAAACATGTCTAAATGCAAGTCTTGCCCTAGCCCTAAAGCTGCACTGGCCCCAACATCTGCAGGCGGAGTTTGTCAGTCGGCTCTTCTACAAGAGGGGCACGCACTTACTGCGCTCCCCGTGCCTTAGCACGCTGCCGAAGGCTTCGATGGATTTTGGGGCCTCGAGGTACTCAAAGACCCTCACTGCCCATGGGGCCCATGGCCACACTTTTTGCAGCACAGCCGAACCCGGAGACTCCAACAGGTAACATGTAAATGACAGCAACCATAACCCTATCTCCTTACTTGAATGACTGAGGGTTCGGGGTTTAGGGTTTAGGGTTGAGGGATTATAGGGTTTTTTAGGGTTTAGGGTTTGGTGTATATTGGAGACTCTAGCCAGCCGAGCCTGGGCAGCCTCGGATCGGGAGTCTCACTGCTGGGGTGCGGCGCACCTCGCGACGGTTTAGGGTTTAGGGTTTAGGGTTTAGGGTTTAGGGTTTAGGGTTTAGGGTTTAGGGTTTAGGGTTTAGGGTTTAGGGTTTGGGGTTTGGGGCTTGGGGCTTGGGGCTTGAGGGGTTTCGGGTGTGGGGTCGGGCTTGCAGTAGAGCTTTACTGCGCTCCCCGTAGGAGTTGCTGGCACTGTTGTTGCCACCGTTTGATACCTCTCCTACTTGGGTTTTGTGTTTAGGCTCCTCATATAGAAACGAAAGAAACTCGCCCTCAGCTTCGACCTGTGCTTGGCCCTAAACTATCATGGAGGGTTCATCCGTTCATGTGTGTGCCCTAATTCTGAGGGCGGCGCAGATAGCCGTGGAGGCACGACACGCAGCGGAGGTGCCGGCAGAGGCGGCATAGGCGGGTGGTCTGGCCGCGCTGCGACCTGTGCTCCGAACGCAAATGCTGGAAGATAGGTCTACAAAGTAGCCCCCTATCATAGACGTCGATAGACCCTATAGAGACCCCTATGGTTTTGGGATAGGGTCCTATTCCCTGAGCCTTCCCCGTCCGTGGTGGGACCCTTTTTTTCGGACCTGTCCGTTTATGCATTGACACCTATGCGTAGGCCCTATGCCTTTTCCAATAGACCCCTATGCATAGACCCTATCCCAACCTATACCACCCCCCTATGCGGCATAGACCCCTGTCCATTTTTGATAGGCCCCTACCCCCCTCCGGATAGACCCTATCCACAAACCCATAGACCCCTATGGTAACAAATGTATCACTTGTGCTCGAGCGAGAGTTTAGGGTGTAGGGTTTTTGTAGGGTTTTGGGGGGGTTCAGAGTTTAGGGGTTTTTAGGGTTTAGGATTTCTTGTTCAGGCCTCAGAGCTTTTTAGGCTTAGGTTTTACGGTTCTTTAGGGATTAGGGTTTCTTAGGGGTTCTTTAGGGTTTAGGTTTTTTTGCGTTTAGGGCTGGATTTAGGGTTCAGGGTTTTTAGGGATTAGGGTTTCTTTTTGGGTTTCGGGATTAGGGTTTTTTAGGGCTCAGGCTTAGGGCTTAGGGTTTAGGGTGTAGGGACTCAGGGTTTAGGGTTTACAGTTTTTTTGGATTAGGGTTTCTTAGGGGTTCTTTAGGGTTTAGGGTTTTTTTGGGGTTTAGGGCTGGATTTAGGGTTTAGGGTTTTTAGGGATTAGGGTTTCTTTTTTGGGTTTCGGGATTAGGGTTTTTTAGGGCTCAGGCTTAGGGCTTAGGGTTTAGGGTGTAGGCACTCAGGGCTTAGGGTATAGTTGTGAGGCGACGAAGGAAGGGACGGATAGGGCCCTATCGGAAAGGGATAGGGGTCTATGCCACGGATAGGGGTCTAGGTCCGGGCGACAGCCCCCTGTATATAGACCCCTATCCTTTCCGGACAGGGGCCTATGCATAGGTACCTATTGACATCGGGGAGACCCCTGGGGATAGGGGTCTATCGCCTGGGGGTAGGGGGGTACGGATACGGACCTATCCTGATTGCGAAGACCCCTATCCAATAGGTACCTATCCAAAACAGATAGGCGGCTACTTTTTGAACTCATACTCAAATGCTGCGGGCCACGAACCCCACCTCGCCCCATAACACGTCTGCTAGCACCTACAAGACCAATACAGTCCCAGTTGCGGTCGACGGTGGCTGACGGTTTCTGCCTCCTCTTCGACCAGCGTACCGCTCTTGGCGCCACAACCATGTTTGCATGGCGCCCAGAGCACGAAGCCTGGGTATTTCCAGTGTATTCTCGATTTGTTTATAAGGGGGGTGCATGGTCCCCAGTTCAGGTTCAGGGTTTAGGCTTCGGGGCTGCGCGTTGTTCGAAGTACCGCCGGTATGGGCAGGCTACCGAAACAGCCACTAAGGCAAACCACTCGATGGACGTGGAGGCCCTACACCGCCACTACGGGGAAACCAGAACCTAGACCGCCGCTAGATGGTACTACGGCGAACCCACAACCTACACCGCCACTACGGCGAAACCGGAACCTACACCGCCACTAAGGCGAACGCAGAACCTACTCCGCCGCTACATGGAGATAGAGAACCTGCACCGCCACTACGGCGAAACCAGAACCTGCACCGCCGCTCGATGGACGTGGAGGCCCTACACCGCCACTACGGCGAAACCAGAACCTACACCGCCGCTAGATGGCACGAGTTGGCCATGACCATTACTACGGCGAACCCACAAGCTACATCGCCACTACGGCGAAACCAGAGCCTACACCGCCACTAAGGCGAACCCAGAACCTACACCGCCGCTACATGGAGACAGAGAACCTACCCGCCACTACGGCGAAACCAGAACCTGCACCGCCGCTCGATGGACGTGGAGGCCCTACACCGCCACTACGGCGAAACCAGAACCTAGACCGCCGCTAGATGGGACGAGTTGGCCATGACCTCTACTACGGCGAACCCACAACCTACACCGCCACTACGGCGAAACCAGAACCTACACCGCCACTAAGGCGAACCCAGAACCTACACTGCACTACGGCCTTGAAGGTGGGTTTAGGGTTTCGGCTTAGAGTTGAAGGTGTCATGTTTCAGGGTTTAGAGTGTGTTTATAGTTCCGCGCGAAGCCCTAAAGCCAGGACCCTGCATAAACCCTACCGGCCGAACACACTTCGAGTAGGAGCTCCACTCTTGGGTGGTTATCCGAAGCCCTGAATGCTAAGCCCTATAAACCCTGAACCTTGCCAGGACACAAGGCCGACGCCCAAGGAGGCTCTCGGCTGCCGGCAGCTCAGTGTCGGCCCTCGAACCCGAATGCCCGCCTGGTCCGTTAAAGGGACGGCCAGCAGGGCGGAGAGCAGACGGGGTGAGAGTAAGGGGAGGGGGGCCGTGTCTCGGGTAGGATTGGGTAGGGTAGGGTCGGGAAGGGGAAAGTGCAGGGCAAGAGAGGGGGGGGTGAAATAAAACAGGGCACCCAATTCTACTTTGTAGGAGGCATTGAAGAGGGATCGCACCCAGCCCCACTTGAAGAAAAGGGTTTGAGGTTTCAGGTTTAGGTTTCGGAATCAGGGCCCAAGTCTTGGTCCCAGCGTCGCCAGAACCCTAAACCTAAACCCTAAACAACTACTACCCCCACAGCCCCCCGCCCGGTGCATGCTCCGACCTGCGAGCAGGAGTTGGAGGGAGTTGGCTGCGTGCCCTTCCCCTTACGTTCAGTGCCTCGCGCAAGAGAACTCTTCGAGTTTTTGAGGTTTGGGGTTAGGGGTTTAGGCTCTAGGGTTGAGGGGTTGCGGGTCTGCCGGTTTAGAGGTTTGGGCTTTAGGGTATAGGGGCTGAGGGCTTCAGGGGTTAACCCTGACAAGGCCACCCTCAGTAGCAGGCAGCCACCCTGAACGCGAACCCTACCAAACTTCGCGAAAGCATTTTGGGTTTATGGTGTGCGCCGGGTGTGCGCGGGGTGTGCGCGGGGTGTGCGCGGGGTGTGCGCGGGGTGTGCGCGGGGTGTGCGCATGGTGTGCGCGGGGTGTGCGCGGAGTGTGCGCATGGTGTGCGCGGAGTGTGCGCATGGTGTGCGCGGAGTGCGCGCATGGTGTGCGCGGAGTGTGGGTGTGCGCGGGGTGCGCGCATGGTGTGCGCGGGGTGTGCGCGGGGTCTGCGCGGGGTGTGCGCGGGGTGTGCGCGGAGTGTGGGTGTGCGCGGGGTGTGCGCATGGTGTGCGCGGGGTGTGCGCGGGGTGTGCGCGGGGTGTGCGCGGGGTGTGCGCGGGGTGTGCGTGGGGTGTGCGCGGGGTGTGCGCGGGGTGTGCACGGGGTGTGCGCATGGTGTGCGCGGGGTGTGCGCGGAGTGTGGGTATAGATGTATAAACCTAAACCCCTAAACCCCTAAACCCCTAAACCCCTAAACCCCTAAACCCCAAACCCTAAAGCTCGCCTTCTGTGGCTTGCAGCTGCCCTCCCTACACTATACCTAGGCCCAAGAATGGCCAAGGAATAAACAGGGCGCCCTTTCTGGTTTAAAGGGGCTTATGGGGGAACTCAAGCCCTAAAAACACGGAATCAGGGCCTACTCTGGGTCCTAGATGACGAGACCCCTAGTTCACGTGTAACATGTAGACGAATCATTAGTAGATGGTTAAGCTCTTTGAGGTAAAGTGAACCAACACCGCTTCACCCGCAACCCCTGCCGCCTGGCGCTTCTGGTGTTCCGGGCGCCTCCTGTCGGTGCAGGGTTAATGTCTCTACAAAAAATACCTGGCCCCACTCCCTCCCCCTCCCCCTCCCCTCCCCCCCTCAAGCGCTTTCTTAGAACATCAGCCTGTCTGAGGTACTGAGGGCCCTCCACAATCCCTTCAAGGGCATATCTGGGGTCCTAATTCCCTCATTCCCTAAAGGCCCTAAAGGCCCTAAACCCTAAACCTAACCCTAAACCCTAAACCCTAAACCCTAAACCCTAAACCCTAAACCCTAAACCCTAAACCCTAAACCCTACGAAGAACCAGCCAGAAGAATGCAGCCCATGGCCTGGGCTCTCAGAGCGCGCCTTGACGCTCGGCGAAGAGGCTGGGGCCTAACATCTGCTTGCATAAAGGCTTTTCAAGCATTTCCTACTTCGAGATATAATGTGATGAACCGCAATCCCTGCACAGCCTCCTTGGCAGGGTGTATGATGCTCCCGAAAATGCTCCGTGATGGCTCGGAGGCAGTGACCTGCAGCAGCAGGGTTTAGGGTTTAGGGTTTAGGCTTTAGTGTTTAGGGTTCCCCCAAAAAAACAACCATGAGCGTGCCTCCTAAGATCTTCAAAAGCCCGGTGGGCGTGGTTGCGAGTTCCAGGACGTTAATGGCTTACATCTGGGTGTTGAGAGTTTAGGGCTCTTGGGATTCTGTAGCGATTACATCAGAGTTCACGGCTCACAGGTGCACTTTTCAGGTACATGCCCGCACCAGGAGCAAACTCCACATCCTTCTAGCGTGCCTCTACAGGCTCGAAACCCTAAACTCTCTTTCAGTGCTCGCGGTGTGCGCAGGGTGTGCGCGGGGTGTGCGCGGGGTGTGCGCGGGGTGTGCGCGGGGTGTGCGCGGGGTGTGCGCGGGGTGTGCGCGGGGTGTGCGCGGGTTGTGCGCGGGGTGTGCGCAGAGTGTGGGTGTGCGCGGGCCCTAAACCCTAGCGGTGGTGAGCTAAACCCTGAACCCTAAACCTTTCAGTGCTCGCGGTGTGCGCAGGGTGTGCGCGGGGTGTGCGCGGGGTGTGCGCGGGGTGTGCGCGGGGTGTGCGCGGGGTGTGCGCGGGGTGTGCGCGGGGTGTGCGCGGGGTGTGCGCGGGGTGTGCGCGGGTTGTGCGCGGGGTGTGCGCAGAGTGTGGGTGTGCGCGGGCCCTAAACCCTAGCGGTGGTGAGCTAAACCCTGAACCCTAAACCCTGAATCGCAAGACAGGTCCGAGGAGCTGTAGCTCAGCTGCTGGCGCCGATCAGCAGGGCACCATGCGATTAGCTGAGTGCACCTAAACCCTAATGGCCATGTTGGGGGGGGGGAGGGGTAGCATCGTGCTGATAGGATCGTGTGAGCAAAGTCGTGAGGGGCAGCTGCTGATAGGATCGTGTGAGCAAAGTCGTGAGGGGCAGCTGCTGATAGGATCGTGTGAGCAAAGTCGTGAGGGGCAGCTGCTGATAGGATCGTGTGAGCAAAGTCGTGAGGGGCAGCTGCTGATAGGATCGTGTGAGCAAAGTCGTGAGGGGCAGCTGCTGATAGGATCGTGTGAGCAAAGTCGTGAGGGGCAGCTGCTGATAGGAGCGCAGAAGCAAGCGGCGTAATTGTGCGTTTCTAGGTCGTAACTAACAGGTAAACGCCGTAACTGAGCAGGAGCGCAGAAGCAAGCGGCGTAACTGTGCGTTTCTAGGTCGTAACTAACAGGTAAACGCCGTAACTGAGCACGCTACCGATATTGTGGGATGGATATAAAATTGATATCTACGACCAATTGATATGAGAATATCCCAAATAAGATCCTTTTAATATATTGAGATATGGATATCAACGTATATCGCCAAATCATTCCATTTTAGAAGGGGGGAATAGGGAAGAACCCGTATATCAGGATTTGTTATAGCTCGCCGAAGAATCCAACCCAGATTTGGAAAATTGGCATATTGGAGACGTATGGAATCGAAAGATTCATGTCGTTTTCTGGAGGACAGACGAATTGATGGATAATCTCTATCTTCATTGAGCTTGGAGTGGAGATTAAGAATTATGATTCCTTATCATTCAAATAGAAAGAATAGAGCCATAGAATTTAATAAATCATTGATCATGGATTGGAATGATAGGGAATGGGGGGGAATTCTAGGCAATGGATATAGATGGGAAATGATGGGGAATGATGGAGAAGGATGGTGAATGATGGAGATGATGGAAATGGAGTGAAATGAACGAAGTACACGAAATGACATATTACGAATATTGTGTGCGTGTATACGCAGAATCATTATAGATTCTTTGTATATATAACCCAGAAATTTCGATTCCTCCCACTCCGCCCAAATTAGCGAATAGAGATGACCTACCGCCGCCTGCCGACGCCTACGCAAAAAGAGCGAGTGTCCTTTCAATCCGTTCATTTTGCGAGCACGTCAGATAAAGAAAATAGGAAAAATTGGCGAATTGATGGGTATGATGGGACATTGGAATGGTGGGAATGGTGAGTTGTTAGATGAAAGTTGGGTGGAAATGTTGGGAAATGTTGGGTAGTGAGGTGGGTCGATGTAAGGTGGTGGATGAGGAATGAGGACGTGTAATGGTGGATCATCTCTGAGGAATGATAGAAATTGATGAATTATGGGAGAATAATAGAATTGGATGATATATGGAGGATGATATTGATAGATAAAGAAAGAATGGAGGAAATGATAGAAATGATCAGAATGGTAAAGAATATCTAAAAGAAATAATATGAGAACATTTTATATGGAGAATCAAAATTATGAGAATATATAATTCAATTCCAAAAATAATGAACTAGAGAATTTCATAGATATTCGTCGTAATATTCGTATATAATCGATTATTAATCATTGAATAATATAGAAAAGATTTTCCAATTATTTCAATATTCCGATATCTCTTATTGAAAAAACATCATCAATCTCGTGAATAATCGATGTATATCAAAATATTATCATAATCCTCGAAAAATGGAATGGAAACTAAACGACTTCACATATTCTTCGATCTATGGCAAATGTGATGCACGAAATTCATAAGCTTGTAAGTAGAACCATGAGATTTTATACAAAGTTAGGTTCTCCCACCTTGATCTTTATTTCTGAATTATGTATTATGATACGAGAGTCATTGAGTAGATCAGATATGCTGAACTCACCATCCTTCATACCTTCTTTGTGGCTCCGGCAATGGTCCTAATTTTGGACGGATTAAGAGTAGTTAAGGCATGGATGAATGTGCTCACACATCGCGTTAGCCAGGTCAGGGTTGCAGCCTTCTCGGCTCTAATTCCCAAATCCTAAATCCCTACGTCGGTCTAGAGTTTAGAATCTAGGGCTTAATAATTCGGAATGGTCTCAGTCAACTGCGGTACCAATTGGATCCCAATCTATGGGGAGGATCCTTTAGGATTTAGGGTTTCCAGAAATCCGTGATTGTTGAAGAACGGCAGTGGCCAATCAATGAGGAACTCTCCTTTTGAAGAGAATCATGTGGATGGACAGTTTGAAAGGACCCATTACACACAGCTCTACGGTTTAGAGTTTGTTGCTATAGGGTTTTACAGACACCGCTTACAGCATTCCTGATTCCTCCAAGGCTGCACTCGCACCAAGCTTTTTCTCCGAAGTCTCCGGGGAAAGAACACTGGAGGAAAACGACGAGCTTGCATTGGCTTGCCGTCTCCACAACTCAGGCGGCAGCAGGTTGCGTGCTTGGCAGGGTGAGATGCGGCAGCTTGGACTTGGGGAACTCGTTCTGATCTCGTTTTTGAGTTCACTATTTCACTATTTCCGCCAAGACTCGCAACCAACAAGCCTTTTCTATCCGCTGGATCTGCCCACTGCGAGCGAGCAGACCGCGAGTACGCAGACCGCGAGTAAGCAATGCATTGGAAAACATGCAAAAACACACAATTTCAGTTGTCTTCATTAGACACCGTCGGGCCCAGTAGTGGGCCACACTCCCGCTTTGGGGCATCAAAAACGGGAGCGCGGTAGATATCATTGCATGCGAAACTCTCATCTCCATCTGAGTGCCCTTCTGACATCTCTGCGGCAAATTCGGCCTTTTGCAGCTCCGTTCCTTTGGCAGTCGTATTGAAATGGAACTTCTTGTTAAAGAAACACATGACCAAACAATACCAGGTTACCAAGGTGAAGAAGATGGTATTGCTCAAAGGCCCCAAGAACGGCGATGACAGCAGAAGAAATGCTCTTCTGCAAGGCGAGACAGTCTTGACATAGTCGGGGTGGGTTGCAAGTACGTGGTGCCTCAGAACGTGGTCTTGCAAAACGGACACTCCCGTGGCCATGAGGTAACTTGCAAGCACCAAGAGGACAAGACAATGCAACGCCTCGGTCTCAAGTTCGCCAAGGATTGCCACCATCTCTGGCAGAAGTGGTAGCCAAATCCAGCCACCAGTCAAGTTGCCCAAGGTAAACTTCGCGATGAGCCTGAAACTCGGCCAAACACTGAAGATATCAATGTTTGCTTCAGTAAGCATAGCTATTCCCCAGCTAACCACAGTGACTCCCCAATGCCATCTCCTCATCTGCTTGAAGCGCGATGGAATGTCTGATGGAATACCGACACTATTCACACACCACACCACCTTGCTCACCGTAGCTCCACCAGCCAGGACACCCTTGTAAAACTGCATGTAGTCCTCGGAAATCTCATCCAGTGGCGCCCATCCCCCCTGCTCCTCAATGAAGCCCAGACACAGGCTTTGAATGGCTAATGCGGGATTTCCTTGTGTCCACCTCGCTGGATTGAAACAGTTCAGATATGCAAGGTGCAGGGAGTGGGCGTGGACGAACAGACTTGTGTCTGGTGACAGTCTGGTTTCCACGGTTGGGGCGTGGTAGATGTGCCGGCGACCATCTATTTGGTGATGCAAAGTCCATTCAACCAGCTGTAAGTAGTTGGGCGCCAGCGTGCAGTCGCTATCAACTTTTGTCACCATGATCCGGAATTTGTCCTCTTCCTCTGGAAAGAGCTTGGAGATGTACCGAACTGCAGAGCCCATGTTGGAACCGGGCCCCACCGCCTCGCCGGCAGCAAGCTCGTGCACGTTCAACACAAATCCTGCCGGGAAGAGGAACTTGTATTCCCGCTCGAGCTCTTGGAACGCTTCCAGGTGCTTCGGGTCACGAGCTTCACAAGCGATGACGACCATGACTCGGGCTTTCGGCACCGTCTGATGTAGAATGGAGTCCAGAGTTTGGCTTAGCTCCTCAAACGGCTCCTTGTACCTCAGGACAACCACACAGTGTAGAAAGCCCTCTCGCTCCAGTTCGACATGTCTCATCTGCTGAACTCGGTGTGCTGTGAAAAGCACTGGCAGGACTTTTGTCAAGGGGGCGGCAAAGAAGCCCACAAGCATCGAAGCTCGTGCCCACCACAGGAATGCATAGTCGGCATGCAAAAGCAGCTGCACAAAACCGTTGATTAGGCTGGCTGCATAAGGTGCGACCAATACCAAGAAGATCTTCGCAGTCAGGACCTGCGCAACGGTAAGAGCCACACAGCAAGGCAGTAGGAGTGTGTAGTGCTTATGGCCAGCTCGGGAAGGGAGCAACCGTGGCATCCCGACCGCAATCTTCAACAGACCAGGGCCATAGGTGAAACACACGTATGCGGCGAGGGAAAACAAACAGCAGTAGTCTGCAAGTAAAACCCACCACATGGCAACGGGCACCCTCGAGATCATCACCTGCACTTGGGCAGCCGCAACCTCGAGAGTTGTCTCCGCCATGAAGCTGGTTGCGCCGCCCTTTCAAGCAGCACCTGCTGACACCGCACACGTCTAGCTGGAGCCAAAAGGCCGCGCGAAGCGGCCACTTCATACAACGGGACAGGCAGAATGCAGGAGTTCACGAATGCAGGAGTTCACGAATGCAGGAGTTCACGAATCAAGCATTCTTTCTCAACCTATGGATTCTTGCCCAATGGGTTTCGGCTGAAACACAAGGATCTCGGCAGGCCTTCTAACGTGACCAGAGTCAGCCCTGCGTGTTTAAGGGTCCAGAACATTGTCTTGTACTGCGACCTGAACATTGTAGAGGACATGTTGGTACATCTTCGTACACAGCAAGCTAGTCTAACTGAACGAGATCTGTTTGACTTGGAAAAACTTGCGCAAAAAAAATCATACCAAACTCCACCCCATGTTGCCGAGTGAAAACAATGTCACGGCCAAGATATGGTTGCGCCCCGGCGAGCCCCCCGTCCCTCCCCCCCACCCTACGAAGGTACCTACGGAAGGGATACCAGTGTCCTGGAAAATTGCAAGTGGGCTACACAATAACTGGGATTTCCATTTGCGAGACAGTGGATCGCACTCTTTTGCATCCTACTTGCGGGATACTGCAATGGCTTTTCAAAATTCAAACTGTCTCACTGTGCATGGATCTTAATCGCCCACCCGGCACAGTTTTTGCCTTCCGACAAGGTCAATGGCGCAGAGTTTTGGACTGTTTTTCAGATGATCTTCGCTTTGTGCCAACCCCATGCGGTGCTTCGGCGGGCAGTAAAGGCCCCAACTGTCGTCAGAAAGATGTGCCTGCAAAAGAAGGTCTTGCAACAGGTTCCCTTGGGAGACAAGGATATTTGGCTGCGCACTGCGAACCCAGCGTCCAGAAAGCGTACATTGTCTACATCTTCCAAAAACTTACGCAATTTTCGAGGCCAATGTCTCAGTTGCCACCTCTGCTTCGTCCACTCCGTCCTCTTCCTGAAGCTTCGGCAAAGTGAGCTGCTGATGCAATGGCCCAGGAAAGGCGCATTGGACTAGCAGGTGAGTCCAAGCACCTCTGCAGTTTCGCTTTTGAAACAACCCACCCTACCTCCCCTTTGCGATTGGACAGGAGGCATCGAGGGTGTGGTCAACTTTGTTTCCATTCGTGTTCCAGTCGCTTCTGTTGGGCCAAAACCAAGAAAGACCGCTGAAGGTCTAGCTCCGCTGTAGAGGTTCCTCCTGGTAATGTTTTCATAGCGCTCGTATGGTACATGGTGGTCACAGGATCTCCTTGTAGATCCAATGTGCTACTGACTAAATTTTCGTCCTGCTGTTTTCGCACACGTGTAATCTCCGAACTTGCATACATGTTTACATGATGGGTAGAATGGTGTTGCATTTTGCTTGGCCAGCCCCCTAGAGCCGCTTGAGGAACCACATCCATTCGGGTCACCAGACGAGACGACGTTGCCCACTCCGGCTCCGACGTTTCACAGGTTTCACGACCGCAGTAGGACACGCGGACCCTCACTGCCTCATCCCGACGACGCAGAGGATTCTGACACCAATGCATCTCGGTCCGGACCAAGGACAGTCGGAGACGTACTTCTCTCTGGAGGAAACTGCTGACACATTGCCAGGGGATCGAATCTAGTAGGTGGGCTCCCCACGTACCAAGGGACACAATCGGCGTGCCTCAATTGCATCTCAAGGCAATACGGCGAAGCGGGGACACTCCATCCTCGAATGCACTTCTTACGGACGTTGGTTTCCCAAGTACGCGACTGACGGTGGACGACTTGCAGGGTCTGCTTCCAGCCTGCAACTTCGGCGTGAGAGCCGCAAACTGCAACCAGGCACCGCTGCACTGGCAGATCGCTTTGGAAGAGCCCCGTTTTGGCGATCCTTCGATCGAATGCGACCAACTTGGGACAAAAGAGGGAGGAAAGAAGGAAACATACGAAGCAAAAAGAATAAAACCAGGGCGCAGAAACACAAAGAGGACGAAGCAAGGCAACGAAAAGGAAACGAGAAATCAGCAGCCGTCAGGAATTACATTCACAGAGTATCGCGTGATAAGCCGTGATTCCAAGGGATCCTCACTAGTGGAGAACCCAACAATTTCAGAGCAGACCGGAAGGTGGGAAAGTCCCACTAAGGTCACTGAGATTTGCAGAAAAAGAGATGGAAGAAAGAACCAAGAGCGCGAAGATAACAGAACAGGCGAAAAAAAGATGAGTTGAAGCAGCAAGATTGATTGGAATCAGCAAGATTGGAGCCAAGATGATTTGGGATGACGGCTACGACGACGGCTACTACCAGTGCTACTAGTACCCCAAAAGGAAAGGAAAAAGAAGGTGGAGAAGGAAAGTAAGGCTGGTAAGGAGAGAGAACAATAGCTGCGGCTCTCCATACACCTTTCGAAATGTGGATTGGAGGTCCTGTGTGTGCACGTCTCTCATTCTCGGGCGCCCTTGGAGAAGACTTGACGTCTTCTACACCGGACCAATCCTCACATCCATCGAAGAGCGATGAACTTTCGCGGAAATGTGCGCAATCAAACAGTGACCATGCTGTCCAAGCACCTTGGTGCTCACCATGGAAAAATGATGCCGAACTTTCGCGGTCTGACCGTGGGAATCACATGCGCAACGACCGTTCATGTCCGTACGGCATGGGGCGCAGTGAAATAGCAAGCCTTCTGTCGAGCTGTGCACCAGGGCGTGCGACGTAGCAAGCCTGAAGTTGGAGTTGACAGTCTTTGCCTGAGCTGGCCTGAAAAACTGCCAAAAGTTGAAAATCACACGCTGCGCCTGTGAAATTCTCGCTGCGCCTGCGCAATTCTTTGCCCGCCTTGAGGCTGCCCCTGGGCCGCCGCCGCCGCCGCCGCCGCCGCTGCTGCTGCTGCTGCTGCCGCTGCTGCTGCTGCTGCCGCCGCCGCTCCTGCTGCTGCTGCTAAAAATACTCCCACTCCTACTCCGCACACCAATGGGAAGTGGGATTGACAGAACTTACCACAAGACCGCTAGAACAGGACAGCTGGTGGATGCCTAGGCCTAGAACTCTCTCTCTGGCGACACCCCAACCAGAGGAAGTGGCTGGTGGTCGGACCTACTTGACATGCCGCAGCTTGATAAGTAAGAAAAGCAGTACCTACTCAGTTTCACCCAACATCCGAAGGCAGCGCTAAAAAAGCAGTAGTAGTAGCAGCAGTAGTAGTAGTAGTAGTAGTAGTAGTAGTAGTAGTAGTAGTAGTAGTAGTAGTAGTAGTAATAGTAGTAGTAGTAGTAGTAGTAGTAGTTGTTGTTGTCGTAGTCGTAGTCGTAGTAGTCGTAGTCGTAGTCGTAGTGCATGGCAAAAGCATCCGCTCCTAGTAGTAGTAGTAGTAGTAGTAGTAGTAGTAGTAGTAGTAGTAGTAGTAGTAGTAGTAGTAGTAGTAGTAGTAGTAGTAGTAGTAGTAGTTAGTAGTAGTTAGTAGTAGTACTAATAGTAGTAGTAGTAGTAGTAGTAGTAGTAGTAGTAGTAGTAGTAGTAGTAGTAGTAGTAGTAGTAGTAGTAGTAGTAGTAGTAGTAGTAGTAGTAGTAGTAGTAGTAGTAGTAGTAGTAGTAGTAGTAGTAGTAGTAGTAGTAGTAGTAGTAGTAGTAGTAGTAGTAGTAGTAGTAGTAGTAGTAGTAGTAGTAGTAGTAGTAGTAGTAGTAGTAGTAGTAGTAGTAGTAGTAGTAGTAGTAGTAGTAGTAGTAGTAGTAGTAGTAGTAGTAGTAGTAGTAGTAGTAGTAGTAGTAGTAGTAGTAGTAGTAGTAGTAGTAGTAGTAGTAGTAGTTAGTAGTAGTAGTAGTAGTAGTAGTAGTAGTAGTAGTAGTAGTAGTAGTAGTAGTAGTAGTAGTAGTAGTAGTAGTAGTAATAGTAGTAGTAGTAGTAGTAGTAGTAGTAGTAGTAGTAGTAGTAGTAATAGTAGTAGTAGTAGTAGTAGTAGTAGTAGTAATAGTAGTAGTAGTAAAAATAGTAAAAAATAATAAAAGTAGTAGTAGTAGTAGTAGTAGAAGTAGTAGTAGTACTACTAGTAGTAGTAATAATAATAGTAATAATTGTAGTAATAGTAGTAGTCGAAGTAGTAGTGGTAATTATTGTTCTTGTACGGATGCCCAAGCGGCGCGGAACTCAAGGCGTCCGTGCTGCGCAGCTCGAACCAGCCGAACGACATTTTTTGGAAGCTACCTGGACGCGCAACGAGGGAGTGGACGTTTAGCCAAAAGGCCCTGCAGGTGGTAGATGACCAATTGGGTCGAGAGGGTCGAGAGGTTGGAGGCGTCGAGCAGCTGAGGGTCTGGAGGGTCGAGAGGGTTGAGAGGGCCGAGAAGGGTCCGGGCTGGAGGGTTAGTCTAGAGGGTCAGATCTGCTGGGTCTAGGGTCTGGAAGGTCAGAAGGTTCCGGTCTCAGGTTAACTGGAGGGGTCTTGGATCTTGGATCTGGGGTCTAGGTGCCGGACTGGGCAAAATGAACTGATGGTTCTGCTCCACGAGCAGGACTTGCCAAGATTTGGGCGGATTGCGGCGGGCCTTGAGAAGGTAAAGGACCTTGCTTGCTGTGCGACATCAAGACCTCTCTGAGCTGCAGGTTGTCACCTTGAGCAGTTTTCTGTTTTACCAGCAGAATCTTTAAAAAATCTTGCAAGAGTTAGTTTCTTGCATTGGGTCATTCAAATTTTCTGTTGGGAAAAAAAAACAAGCATGGCCTTCAAGATGTAAATTCCTGCAACGACACGTTCCCAATTAGAAGAATTGTTCATTTTAAGTCTTCGAAGGCAGAGACGACGGCTTTTTTTGCATGTCCTTTAAAGCAGCAAGTTTCCACAACGGTGCTTCTGGATTGTCAAAGTTACAATTGCTTTAATTGAACTTTCTGCGTGGTTGCACTTGGGCACACAGCCATGGACGGCGAACAAGACAGATCTCCATGTGGAAGAAGCTGCAACAGCTTGATGGCCCATCATCGCTGCGCTCAGGCAAAAAGCATAAGTTGCCTTATCCAATGCCTCGAACTGCAACGTTCTAAGCGTTTGCAACGGGTCCAAGAGGGAAGAAAGGGATGGCTCCAGCTTCTGCAACTCCACTTTGTTCGGTTGGAACCTCTCTGCATCGATCTTGGCAGCTTCTGTTCTTTTTCTTAAGCCCCCCTTAAGCCCCCCCTTAAGCCCCCCCTAAGCCCCCCCTTAAGCCCCCCCTTAAGCCCCCTTTCCCCGCCGTCCCACCCCCAACCCCCCCGCTCTTTACTTCTTGAAACAAAAACAATCTCGTCTCTACTCCTCTGAGTTTTGAACAATGAAATACAAAAACAAAACAAGATTTGAGGGGGGTGAAATTTAGACTAAAGTCCTTTCTCTCTTCTCCCCTCTTTCCAATTCACAACAGGCAAAATGGGGGAGGCTGCGCCCCCCCCAACCCCCCCGCTCTTTACTTTTAGAAACAACAACTGTCTCGTCTCTACTCCTCTGATTTTCGAATAAGGAAATACAAAAACAAAAGAAGATTCGAGAAATTCGAGGGGGGTGGAATTTAGAATAAATTCCCTTCTCCCTTCTCCTCTGAGTTTTCGAAGAATGAAATACGAAAAACAAAAGAATATTCGAGGGGGGTGGAATTTAGAATAAATTCTCTTCTCCTCTTTTTGCTTTAAGAAACAAAAAACAGTCTCGTCTCCTTTCAAGATTGAACAACCCAGGTTCAAGCCAGGTTCAACCCAAGTTCAACCCAGGTTGAAGGGGGCGGAATTTAGACTAAATTTCCTTCTCTCTCTTCTTGAAGAGAAGGTAATGTTTAAAGTCTCACTTCTCTGGCTTCGAAAAATGAAATCCAAAAAACACAACAAGATTCGAGGGGGGTGGAATTTAGAATACATCCCTTCTCTCATCTTCTTTCAGCCCCCCCCCCCTTAAGACCCCCTTTAAGCCCTCTTCAAGGCCCCCTTCAAGCCTCCCTTTACGCCCCCTTTAAGCCCCTTCAAGCCCCCCTTTAAGCCCCCCCTGAAACCCCCCCTTAAGCCCCCCTTAAGCCCCCCCTTAAGCCCCCCTTAAGCCCCCCCTTAAGCTCCCCCTTTAAGCCCCATTTAAGCCCCCTTTCCCCGCCGTCCCACCCCCAACCCCCCCGCTCTTTACTTCTTGAAACAAAAACAATCTCGTCTCTACTCCTCTGAGTTTTGAACAATGAAATACAAAAACAAAACAAGATTTGAGGGGGGTGAAATTTAGACTAAAGTCCTTTCTCTCTTCTCCCCTCTTTCCAATTCACAACAGGCAAAATGGGGGGGGCTGCGCCCCCCCAACCCCCCCGCTCTTTACTTTTAGAAACAACAACTGTCTCGTCTCTACTCCTCTGATTTTCGAATAAGGAAATACAAAAAACAAAAGAAGATTCGAGAAATTCGAGGGGGGTAGAATTTAGAATTGCTTTAAGAACAAAAAACAGTCTCGTCTCCTTTCAAGATTGAACAACCCAGGTTCAAGCCAGGTTCAATTTTTTTTCCGAGTTGAGCGAACAAATGCGATCCACCATCTTGGTGTTTGGGTTGTGAAAACCGTGCCTCTGTACTGGCACTATTGATGGCCCTCTTGGCCCTAAAGTACAGGGGAGGAAACCACCTCCTCCTAAGCTACCATCCTCTTTGGGATGCTTCCAGAGGTTGTACCTCATGAGAGGAATGAACCTCCTGGCAAAAGCTCCTCAGGTTGCTAGTGTAGGGGTTGCAAACCGTGAGAGGAGGGGCCAGGGGTGTTCTCTGGCAGCGAGGATGAACCTCAGCTTGCATCCTCTTCGGGATGCTACCAGAGGTCAAGAGAGGTTAGGAACCTCCTCACAAAAGGTCCCTCAAGACCTTTGGTGCACTTTGCGCGGCTGTCAGAGGGAGGCGGTCAGGGTTCCGCTCTGGTAGCAAGGATGGTACCTCTGTGCAAACCTCGCTGGGAGGGTGCAACCTCCTAGGTTGCTTTAGCTGGTGGTTCCCTGAGTGGGACCAACTCCCAGCGAGGTTCTTCCATGATATTGCCGAGGGGTCGCGCTAGCCCATAGTCTGGCGACGGCAATTCATAAAGGACTTTCATGTCAATGAGAGCCTCGACAAAGACCATGTCCATGTTTTTAATTCCCACAGCAGGAGATGCTGGACATGGTGGAGACTGACCCACCTCCTGACTTTCAGGGGAGGCCCACACACACGAAGCCAGAATTGCCTAGATTTTTCGACCCCAGATTTGGAGGTGACAGAATCACAGCTGCAAGCCTCACGCGCACACTGCCTTCTGCTTCTACTATCTGATACACTTCCAGCGAATAGTCACGTGCTCTTCCCGCAACTGTACCCCTGCCCACTTACGCGGCGTCACTAATCAAGATTAGAGGGGCACCTACTGTAGCTCTGGCGGAGTCGGCGTGACAAGCCTCGGCGGAGTCGGCGGAGTCCTCGCAAATTGCAATTTACCAATAGAGTGCCGTGGAGTCCTAGGTTTCCCGGAATAACAAAACAATGTTTTTTAATTCGGGAACACAGCGACTCCGCCGTTCGCGGGCAGGCTCACCACCTTGGTCCGTTTTGCTAAGACTCTACGGGGGTGGAGGGCCTCCATCACGCAGCAGGAAGGTGACCTTCGCTATGTTCTCAAGCAGGTTAAGCCGAGGCAGGAACTCGGTCTCCTAGCACTTGCTGTGGAAATCAAGCCCCCTTCCCAGCCTCTTCACAGTCAAGCCCCCCTCACCCCAACCCTTTCAAAAGAGGTCAACCCAACCCAGCCCCTTCATAGCATGGTCAAACCCGCCCAAGCCCACCCCAAACCCACCCCAAAGCTACCCTCAGCGCCTTCAAAACATGGTCAAACCCATCCCAGCCGTCAAAGCACGGTCAAAACCACCCCAAAGCCATCCCACCTTCAAAACACGGTCAAACCCACCCCACCCACCCGCACCCCTTCTAAACAGGTCCAACCCACCCCGAGTCCCAAACCCACGCCGAACCCACCCCAAACCCACCCGCTATTCTCAGTCCCTTCAAAACATGGTCAAACCCCCTCCAAACCCACGTGCACAACCCTGTCGCTGGGGACGTCGCCCTCCCCAAAATCTTCTTCTTCATTGGGCGCATGGCAACTTAAAATCCGGGCCTGCAACACGCTTAAATATCTTTGCTGTTCAAAGCCCAAGCCTGCCAAAAAGCAAACGACTCTGCACAACCGCAGAAAACGTTGAGGCCACGTTGGTCAACTCCCCAGACCTTGAAGCGTGACTCCTATCCACAGAAAACACCAACAAAGACCTGCAGCTCAACTGGCGGGCCAGCAGCATTGCCAGGACGAAGCCCAAGTTACGGGGAAGTCGGGCGACCCCGCTTTCAGGGCCGCAAAACACAAGCAATTCTGGCTTCGCCAGGATGGGCCTCCACAGTTGCAGGTCTGCCTCAGTGCAGCATTACAAAGACGAGCGTGCAGCTGCTTCGGACAAGCTCCCGCACGCTCAGCGCGACGCTGCCCAAAGTTACTAGAAAAAGGGCAGGCGCGATCCGGTTGCTTGCGCCCACAGGCTCAAATTCAAGGGCCAAAAAAACGGGCCGTCTCGCGGCCCCAAAAATGGGGCCGCGAAATGGACCCAGCTCCCGCAATACAATTTGGAACTAGATTGGGGGGGGTGAAACTGCGACCCCAAAATTGGGGCCGTTTGGCGGCCCCAAATTTGGGGCCGCGAATTCTTCTATTTTTGGGGCTTTCCAGACTGCTACACTCAGGCGACTCTGGCCCACAGACAAGCCCTCAACGTGGAAAGAGCAATTATACTGAGAACCACGACCTCCGCAGGCAGCTTTCTTGTGGAAGTGATCAACATGAGAGAAACTTGCACAGGGGAGGCCCACACACACGAAGCCAGAATTGCCTAGATTTTTCGACCCCAGATTTGGAGGTGACAGAATCACAGCTGCAAGCCTCACGCGCACACTGCCTTCTGCTTCTACTATCTGATACACTTCCAGCGAATAGTCACGTGCTCTTCCCGCAACTGTACCCCTGCCCACTTACGCGGCGTCACTAATCAAGATTAGAGGGGCACCTACTGTAGCTCTGGCGGAGTCGGCGTGACAAGCCTCGGCGGAGTCGGCGGAGTCCTCGCAAATTGCAATTTACCAATAGAGTGCCGTGGAGTCCTCGGTTTCCCGGAATAACAAAACAATGTTTTTTAATTCGGGAACACAGCGACTCCGCCGTTCGCGGGCAGGCTCACCACCTTGGTCCGTTTTGCTAAGACTCTACGGGGGTGGAGGGCCTCCATCACGCAGCAGGAAGGTGACCTTCGCTATGTTCTCAAGCAGGTTAAGCCGAGGCAGGAACTCGGTCTCCTAGCACTTGCTGTGGAAATCAAGCCCCCTTCCCAGCCTCTTCAAAACACAGTCAAGTCCCCCTCACCCCAACCCTTTCAAAAGAGGTCAAACCCAACCCAGCCCCTTCATAGCATGGTCAAACCCGCCCAAGCCCACCCCAAACCCACCCGAAAGCTACCCTCAGCGCCTTCAAAACATGGTCAAACCCATCCCAGCCGTCAAAGCACGGTCAAAACCACCCCAAAGCCATCCCACCTTCAAAACACGGTCAAACCCACCCCACCCACCCGCACCCCTTCTAAACAGGTCCAACCCACCCCGATTCCCAAACCCACGCCGAACCCACCCCAAACCCACCCGCTATTCTCAGTCCCTTCAAAACATGGTCAAACCCCCTACAAAACCACGTGCACAACCCTGTCGCTGGGGACGTCGCCCTCCCCAGAATCTTCTTCTTCATTGGGCGCATGGCAACTTAAAATCCGGGCCTGCAACACGCTTAAATATCTTTGCTGTTCAAAGCCCAAGCCTGCCAAAAAGCAAACGACTCTGCACAACCGCAGAAAACGTTGAGGCCACGTTGGTCAACTCCCCAGACCTTGAAGCGTGACTCCTATCCACAGAAAACACCAACAAAGACCTGCAGCTCAACTGGCGGGCCAGCAGCATTGCCAGGACGAAGCCCAAGTTACGGGGAAGTCGGGCGACCCCGCTTTCAGGGCCGCAAAACACAAGCAATTCTGGCTTCGCCAGGATGGGCCTCCACAGTTGCAGGTCTGCCTCACTGCAGCATTACAAAGACGAGCGTGCAGCTGCTTCGGACAAGCTCCCGCACGCTCAGCGCGACGCTGCCCAAAGTTACTAGAAAAAGGCCAGGCGCGATCCGGTTGCTTGCGCCCACAGGCTCACATTCAAGGACCAAAAAAACGGGCCGTCTCGCGGCCCCAAAAATGGGGCCGCGAAATGGACCCAGCTCCCGCAATACAATTTGGAACTAGATTGGGGGGGGTGAAACTGCGACCCCAAAATTGGGGCCGTTTGGCGGCCCCAAATTTGGGGCCGCGAATTCTTCTATTTTTGGGGCTTTCCAGACTGCTACACTCAGGCGACTCTGGCCCACAGACAAGCCCTCAACGTGGAAAGAGCAATTATACTGACAAGTGGGGTGGGTTCGGCGTGGGTCTGGGACTCGGGGCGGGTTGGACCTATTTAGAAGGGGTGCGGGTGGGTGGGGTGGGTTTGACCGTGTTTTGAAGGTGGGATGGCTTTGGGGTGGTTTTGACCGTGCTTTGACAGCTGGGATGGGTTTGACCATGTTTTGAAGGCGCTGAGGGTAGCTTTGGGGTGGGTTTGGGGTGGGCTTGGGCGGGTTTGACCATGCTATGAAGGGGCTGGGTTGGGCTTGACCTCTTTTGAAAGGGTTGGGGGACTGGGAAGGGGGCTTGATTTCCACAGCAAGTGCTAGGAGACCGAGTTTGCCTCGGCTTAACCTGCTTGAGAACATAGCGAAGGTCACCTTCCTGCTGCGTGATGGAGGCCCTCCACCCCCCGTAGAGTCTTAGCAAAACGGACCAAGGTGGTGAGCCTGCCCGCGAACGGCGGAGTCGCTGTGTTCCCGAATTAAAAAACATTGTTTTGTTATTCCGGGAAACCTAGGACTCCACGGCACTCTATTGGTAAATTGCAATTTGCGAGGACTCCGCCGACTCCGCCGAGGCTTGTCACGCCGACTCCGCCAGAGCTACAGTAGGTGCCCCTCTAATCTTGATTAGTGACGCCGCGTAAGTGGGCAGGGGTACAGTTGCGGGAAGAGCACGTGACTATTCGCTGGAAGTGTATCAGATAGTAGAAGCAGAAGGCAGTGTGCGCGTGAGGCTTGCAGCTGTGATTCTGTCACCTCCAAATCTGGGGTCGAAAAATCTAGGCAATTCTGGCTTCGTGTGTGTGGGCCTCCCCTGTGCAAGTTTCTCTCATGTTGATCACTTCCACAAGAAAGCTGCCTGCGGAGGTCGTGGTTCTCAGGTGGTACTTGGCCATTCCAGGAACCCCCAGTTCTGCTCCCATTGGTCGCGGGGATGGAGGTACCCCTCCGGAAGGCGAAGTCCACACCAGAAGCACATCATAATGCACATCTGGAGGAATGAACCGTCCTGCAAAAAGCGGATTGGATCCAACATAGGTCGTGGACACACCACTACCCAGCAGGAACGGTTCCAGGAGCTGGTCAGGACAAATCCGTACATGCCCAACCTCCGGTGTGCCCAGTGGGTGCGTCTTGGTCAAACCACCGGAAGAAAGAGACGAGCCGGGTCAGGCGGAAACGCAGTGCTCTCTGGTGCCCCAGTTGGCCACGTCCAAAAACCCACCCGCTATTCTCAGCCCCTTCAAAACATGGTCAAACCCCCTCCAAACCCACGTGCACAACGACAGCCAGGGACGTCGCAGAAAACGTTGAGGCCACGTTGGTCAACTCCCCAGATCTTGAAGCGTGACTCCTATCCACAGAAAACACCAACAAAGACCTGCAGCTCAACTGGCGGGCCAGCAGCATTGCCAGGACGAAGTCCAAGTTACGGGGAAGTCGGGCGACCCCGCTTTCAGGGCCGCAAAACACAAGCAATTCTGGCTTCGCCAGGATGGACCTCCACAGTTGCTGCTTGAGGTGGGTGAGTCTTGGTCAAACCACCGAAAGAAGAGACGAGCTGGGTCAGGCTGGAAAAACCGTCGTGCTCTCTGGTGCCCCAGTTGGCCACGTTCAAACTTGTCCAAACTTTTTAACCGGTGGTACTTGGCCATTTTCAGGCACCCCCAGTGGTGCTCCCATTGGTCGCGGGGATGGAGGTACCCCTCCGAAAGGCGAAGTCCACACCAGAAGCACATTATAATGCACATCTGGAGGAATCAACCGTCCGGCGCTCCTGAGAGACACTGGCAGCACGGGTTGCGATCGAAGGAGTGCATGTCGCGCATGTTTTTTTGACGGCCAGCTGTCCCTGAACACCCAACCCAAACGGTTTTCGCAAAAACTTGCTGCTGCTTGTAGTTTCAAAAAGGATTCTGTAAGTTGCAATTCAAGCTTGAAACAACTAATTCCATCCGCAGTCTTTTTCAGCCAGCACGGGCAGCCAGGCCAGCAGAAGAGGCCCCCCCCCTGTGCGCAATGGTGACCTCTAGCTGCCTTTTCTTGCCGGCCTGTCCTTTGTCTCTGCAGGGTGTTGTGCTCTGCGCCGGGGTCCTGCGTTCCAGCAGGAACTCTCCCTTGCTTTAGCTTTTCCGGGCTACCTGTTTGAAGGAGGAACCTCCCTCTTTCTGCGGCTGCCTCTCCCCTGCCGGTGCTGTGGTTGGTGGTTCCTGGTTGCTTTCCTTCTTCGCCTTTGGCATGCGGTTTTTCGTGTGTAAAAAGTTTTGAGCAGCAAAGTCAGGAGGTGGGTCAACCTCCACCATGCCAGCATCCCCTTGCTGGCAAGCTTGTTGCTGTGGGAGTTAAAAAATTTCCCCCCCTCGGCAACATATCATGGAAGAGCCTCGCTGTCGAATTCTTAAGTTAAGGTTAAATTGATCAGTCTCCAATTCTGAAACGGTGCCAGTTGACCAGCCTCCATCCTGGATTCAAACTCCAAACACTAAACCCAACCACGGCGATTTATGTTTTTTTGATCGTGGTATTTTTTCCGAAGCGACACCTTTGCTGTTGAAATTTCCTAGATGAGATTTCTTGTAAAGGGTCTCTTTTAAGGTTTTCTTGAAGGATTATATGATGGCTTAATCTTTCATCTTCTATCAAATGGTAGTAAAAGTCAATTTCATTCGTATTCTCTTCTTTAATATTTCTTTGGTTTTAGAAATCATTTTTGACGAAGAATGTTTTTTTTTTTTTTTTTTTTTTTATCAATCTTGCTGAATGAAATGAACTTAATATGGAAAGGTCTACAGGTTCTCTTTTCTCTCAAGGCTCTCAAGAAGGTAATCTGAAAATATGGATTCTGGAGAATTTGTTTTGAGGCCCAGTGGCAATTGATATTTTGCATGGATTTGGAGAACACAATTTGACAATTCATTTTGGAATAGAATTTATTTTGGGGATTGACGAATCTTCAAGTCTAATTGGGTTCTTTTGCCTTCTGTCTGTTTAATTAGGAGTTGAGGCGGAGCTATTTTGCTATGCTGTGGAATGCAATATTCAGAAGCTGCGCAAAGATGGAAACCCGGCTATCTGTGATAGCATGAAGGATTTAGGCCTGGACTGTGCCCTGGGTCGGGTCTGGATGGTCAAGGTGCAAAGAGCCCGCAGGCACAAAGCGGGCCAACGGCAGAAGAAGTTGAAACAACTGAGAGTCCCGGGTGTGCCGGCCAAGGTTCGCCTCTTCAGGGGAGGGGTTGCCTCCGTCCTTGCTTGGGGCCACCAAGCCCAGGGAATGCCGCCCACCCGGAGACAGAAGCTCCGGACTGCCTTGGCTGAGCAGTGTGGCAGACAGAAAATGGGCAACCTAGAGGTGGCTCTGTCCTCTGTAAGCGACAGGTACCAGGATCCGGGCCGCACAATGATGGTCCAGCAAGTTGAAGCCTGGTTCCAGCTCAAGAAGAGGTGGGCCGGCAAGGAAGACCTGCTGGAAAGAACCTGGGGCCTTACAGTCCAAAAACTGGAAGAAGCCAGCAGCCGGTGGCAAATGGTTAAGGGCCCTCTTGCAGCTACCGTTGCATACCTGCTCGACCTGGGTTGGCAGCCTAGAGACAGTGATGAGTGGCTGGACACCCGGGGCACCAGGCACACCATGTACACCCCACAGCAGGAGTGTCGTGTCCTTGACCTCCTCCAGCAAACTTATCAGGAAGAAGTAGACCGCCGCATCGCCACCAGCCTCGCTGCTCCTGAGCTAAAAGGGGGAATAGATTGGACAGTAGGGAGGAAACTGTTGGGGGGTTTTAAGAAAGAAGGGCGAACCACGAAAGCAGCTGCCCTGAGGTGTGTTTGGCAGGGTGCCCTGGTGTGCAGCCAGAACTCTGCTGTCAAGGTGTGCCCCCGGTGCCACCAGGAAGCGGACTGGGAGCATGTGCTCTTGGATTGTGCTTGGTGGGAAGCCCAGAACTGGGAACTGCGAGATCGCTGTGGACCAGGGGCCTCCCGCCCAAACCTGAATGGCAGGTACCACCTCCTCAGGAAGACAATCCCATCTTTTTGGGCATATGGGCTGACAAAGAGCCCCTCAGTGACCCGGAGCTTGTTTATGGCACAGATGCTAGTGGTGGCCCCTTCACGGCGCACCCGAACCTCCGGAAGGTAGCCTACGCAGTGGTGGCCTGCAAGAAACAGGGCCAAGACTATGTCCAGGTCGGAGCAATCGTCGGCCAAGTCCCTGGACCACAGACGGTTTTTCGGGGTGAGATGTATGCAGTTTTGCAGCTGGCCCGTTATACCGAAGGCCCTATTGACACGACACTAGACTGCCTTGGTGTCCCGAAACGAGTCCGCAGCCCAAAGCCGGGAAAAACCCACGGTGACATCTGGTGGGAGCTGCAAGCCACAGATGTCAACCGCCTCAAAGTGAAATGGGTTCCGTCCCATGTTTCAGAGGAGGAGTTCCTCCGGAAGGTGGGTGCGGAAAACTCGTGGAGACAGCAGGTCAATGACCTGGCAGATAAACTGTGTGGGGAAAAAGCGGCCGAGCTGGCCCACCCTGATGCCCGGGCAGCCAGTCAGTACCAGGACCATTGCAGCAAAAAGGCCCAAGAGTTCCTGGCGAGCAGGGCTGAAAAGATCCTCACCGCTGTGGGGGAAAATCAGCACCCAGTCTACAAGGTCTTCCTGCAGGAAAAGCAGGCCCGCAAGCACCCCGAGGCCACTGCCAGGCCCTGCAAAAAGCGTATTGGATCCAACATAGGTCGTGGCCACACCACTACCCAGCAGGAATGGTTCCAGGAGCTGGTCCGGACCAAATCCGTACATGCCTGGGAGTGGGAAGGTCACAACCTCCGGTGTGCCCAGTGCCAGCTAAAACTTTTGCACACGAAAAACCGCAAGACCTTAGAGGCACTGGCAGCACACCAATGTGCGCAGCAAGGGAGGGTTGCGATCGAAGGGGTACATGTCACGCATGTTTTGAAACTTTTAGGAACTAGGCAACTTTGGGTGTGTGAGGGTTGTGGTGGCCAGCTGTCCCTTAAAACCCAAACGGTTTCGCAAAAACTTGCTGCTGCTTGTAGTTTCAAAAAGGATTCCCGATGTAAGTCGCAATTCAAGCCCGAAACAACAAATCCCATCCGCAGCCTTTTTCAGCCAGCACAGGAAGCCAAGCCAGTAGAAGGGGCCCCCCCTGTGCGCAATGGCGGAAGTGAAACAGGAGGACCTGCCCTCCCAGGGCGAAGGAGGCCCCAGTGAAGAGTGAAGGAGAAAAGCCGGAGGGTGGGGCCTCCCCGGAGCAAGAGGCTCTGAACCACCCCGCCGACACTCAGGAGGGGCTACCCTCCCAAGCCAGTGCCTCCTCCAATGCGGCCCCTGCCGAGGCGAAGGAGGAAAACAACCAGGAACCACCAACCACAGCACCGGCAGGGGAGGGGCAGCCTCCGGAGGCTAAGGCTTGGGAGAGTCCCCGGAAAAGCCCAAGGCAAGGGAGAGTTCCTGCTGGAACGCAGGACCCCGGCGCAGAGGTACGCACTACACCCTGCAGAGACAAAGGAACAGGCCGGGCAAGAAAGCCAGCCAGAGGCAACAGGCTGTTTCCGAGGCAGGCCAAAGGGTCCCACCCAGGCCACCGCCAGCCAATCGCGCCGCCAACCCTGCCTGGGGGCACGAAGAATGGGAAGGATGGCAGCAATGGGGGGACGAGCATTGGTCCGGAGGGTGGTCCTCCAGCTGGTGGGGGGCCTCCCGAGACTGGGACCAGGCCCAGAGCTGAGGAGGGGATATCTCGGGAGCCATTGCGGAGCCTGCCCCCGTGGAAGAAGCCCCGGCAGACCTCAACACGGGGACCAGGCCAGCAACCAAGGAAGGTAGCCTTATCCTCCCTCCGAGCAAGCAGCCGCGGTCGAGGCAATGGCCTTGCCAATCAGCTGCCTGACCGGGCCTCCTATGAGGTCCAAGGCGAGGTCAGGTACCTGACCATTCTTGCTCGAGGTGGCTCGAGGGTAGTGTATACCCTCGATCGGGAACGCTCGCCAGGAACTCTTGGGCTTTTTTGCTGCAATGGTCCTGATACTGACTGGCTGCCCGGGCATCAGGGCGGGCCAGCTCGGCCGCTTTTTCCCCACACAGCTTATCTGCCAGGTCATTGACCTGCTGTCTCCACGAGTTTCCCGCACCAACCTTCCGGAGGAACTCCTCCTCTGAAACATGGGACGGAACCCATTTCAGCTTGAGGCGGTTGACATCCGTGGCTTGCAGCTCCCACCAGATGTCACCGTGGGTTTTCCCCGACTTTGGGCTGCGCACTCGTTTCGGCACACCAAGGCAGTCTAGTGTCGTGTCAATAGGGCCTTCGGTAAAACGGGCCAGCTGCAAAACTGCATACATCTCACCCCGAAATACCGTCTGTGGTCCCGGGACTTGGCCGACGGTTGCCCCGACCTGGACATAGTCTTGGCCCTGCTTTTTGCAGGCCACCACTGCATAGGCTACCTTCCGGAGTCTCGGGTCTGCTGTGAAAGGGCCACCGCTAGCATCTGTGCCATCAACAAGCTCCGGGTCACTGAGGGGCTCTTTGTCAGCCCAAATGCCCAAAAAGATGGGATTGTCTTCTTGGGGGGGTGGTACCTGCCATTCGGGTTTGGGCGGGAGGCCCCTGGTCCACAGCGATCGCGGGCCTTGGGCCCTGCCTTCTTGGAACCATGCTGGTAGCTCCCAGTTCTGGGCCTCCCACCAGGCACAATCCAAGAGCACATGCTCCCAGTCCGCTTTCTGGTGGCACCGGGGGCGCACTTTGACAGCAGAGTTCTGGCTGCACACCAGGGCACCCTGCCAAACACACCTCAGGGCAGCTGCTTTCGTGGTTCGCCCTTCTTTCTTAAAACCCCCCAACAGTTTTCTCCCTACTGTCCAGTCGATTCCCCCCTTTAGCTCAGGAGCAGCGAGGCCGGTGGCGATGCGGCTGATAAGTTTGCTGGAGGTGGTCAAGGACACGACACTCCTGCTGTGGGGTGTGCATGGTGTGCCTGGTGCCCTGGGTGTCCAGCCACTCATCACTGTCTCTAGGCTGCCAACCCAGGTCAAGCAGGTATGCAACTGTAGCTGCAAGAGGGCCCTTAACCATTTGCCACCGGCTGCTGGCTTCTTCCAGCTTTTGGACTGTTTGGCCCCAGGTTCTTTCCAGCAGGTCTTCCTTGCCAGCCCACCTCTTCTTGAGCTGGAACCAGGCTTCAACTTGCTGGACCATCAGCGTGCGACCCGGGTCCTGGTACCTGTCGCCTACAGAGGACAGAGCCACCTCTAGGTTGCCCATTTTTTGTCTGCCACACTGTGCAGCCAAGGCAGTCCGGAGCTTTTGTCTCCGGGTGGGCGGCATTCCCTGGGCTTGGTGGCCCCAAGTAAGGACGGAGGCAACCCCTCCCCTGAAGAGGCGGACCTTGGCCGGCACACCCGGGACTCTCAGTTGTTTTAACTTCTTCTGCCGTTGGCCCGCTTTGTGCCTGCGGGCTCTTTGAACCTTGACCCTCCGGACCCGACCCAGGGCACAGTCCAGGCCTAAATCCTTCATGCTGTCACAGATAGCCGGGTCCCCATCTTTGCGCAGCTTCTGTAGCTCCCTCCTGGCTTCTGCAGTGGTGCACAGGAAGCCTGTTTTCTTCAGGGACAAACGGAGGTCGCTACCTTCCAGAAGCCGGCGAAGGGTTTTGTAACCTTCATAGACCGCAAACGCTGCCTGCTCAGGATGTCGTGCTTCGAAATCCGCTCCAATGTCATCCACCCAGGTGTCTAGGGCGGTGATACTGTGGAGCTGAGCGGCTTCTTGCATTATTGGCTGGAGGTAAACCCTGGCCATCATTGTTGCGAAAGGGCACCCTGCTAGGATGCCCCTTCCCCTCCGAAAGGAGATCCTCTGCCACGAGATATCTCGTTCCCCGGTAGACTTGCATGACCAGGAGGGCTATCGGTCGCCACTATCCGCTCCTCCAATTTGGTCCAGTTAACACTGTCATAGAAAGTCTGCAGGTCCAGGAGGACCGCACAGGCATGCTTGTTAGCTGCGCGGCTAACCTCTCCTCTCAGGAGTCTCTGCATGCCTGTTTCTAGACAAGTGTTACCCGGGGAGGCTTTATCCCATGGGAACTGCTCTGCAGTTTCTCGCATCCACTTCTTGACGACCTGTGCTCTGCAGAAGCACCAAAGCCGATAGGTGATGGATGTGAGGGTTATGGGCCTTTCTATGTCAGCATTTTTGGGCAGGAGGGCCACATGGTGCGCCTGCCAATGCTGTGGCGCCACTCCTGTGGCCTCAGCCAAGTTCAGGGCTTGGGTGAGCTGCTCATAGGCCGGCCCAGGGAGGTTTTTGAGGGCAGCATAGGTGAGCCCATCAAGACCTCCTGCTTTGTCTGTGACATTCTTGAGGATGGCCTCAAGCACGTCTGCTGTTATTTTAAACAGCGGGGAGGACTTTGCAGCATCCAGTACGGTCTGGCCGATCGGGGGGGAAATTTCTACCTCTCCCCAAATAGCGACCCATTGCTTCCTCCTGGCCCCTGGGCGCTCTTCGCCTGGGAGGTTTTGGAAGGGCCGATCCAGGACTCTCTCACTCTTCTTGAGAGAACTGTAGAGAGGTCTCATCCCCTTCGCTAATCCCGCTTGGAGCTAGTCCTTGTACTGGGCCTGCTGCTCCTTGGCTCTCTGCATTTGGAGGGCCGCCTCCTTGTGTCTGGCCACAACACTCAAGGACCGCCACTGTGGTGTTGTTTCCGAACATTGCCGATACAGTTCTGTGAGGAAGGCAGTACCTTCAGCAATGTCTTGGCAGGCTTGGAGAGTGCCTAGGTCCGGTAGGTGCTGCTGGGAGGCTGGCACCTCTTCCAGGATTCTGGCTACGCGTGCCCACCAGCCCACTTCAGAGCCTTTGGGGGCAGTGGAAGGGCGCTGCAAGACTAAGGGTCCCCATACCACCCTCTGCCAGTCCTCGGAGCTTCGTGGCAGTGCTCCAGGCTGGCCGCCCAGGTCGCCAGCTGCCAGGTGCTCTGGTCTTCGTGGGCGCAGGTCCTGTCCATTATGGCGAAATGGGAGGGTTGGACCTCGTGCCATTCTTGGTTTTTGAGGTCTGCTGTGAGTTTCGGGAACTGGGGAAGTTTCCAGGATTTCCATTCGCTGGCACCGTCCTTGACTTTGAGGTGCAAGGCTGCATGTGGTTTCCACGGGACTGCCCAGGTAGCAGACAACTCCGCCAGGGCTTCCAGGCTCCTACTCACGACCCCAAAATCCAGCTCCGCCCCATGGTTGCAAGTAGCTTCTCCAGTGGCTATCATTCTCCCCCTCATCACCTGAATCAGCGCTGTGTCCTGAACTTCTGTCGGGTCCAGGTTCCAGTCCCCCAAGATGATCCAGGGCTCTGGGAGGGTTCTTACGAACGCCACCAGAGAGGATAGCACCTCTGCATTTGTGGGACCATTCAGGGTAGTCCCACCGTCTTTGTCTCAGACCCACGGCTGTGTAGCCCGCCCCTTTGCATTGGTAGGTGGCTTTTTGCCACACGCCGCTATTTTTGGGAAAGGCACAAGCAGTGCCCCCCAACCTTGTGCCCTTGTCCGACAGGGAGGCCGGCTCAGCATAGAGATCCCATCCTAGGGATTGCAGTGTGGCTCGCCTTCCATGCAGCAGTTCCGGTGTGAGGTGGGTTTCCTGCAGACACACCACCTTGGCTTTGGAGGAGGTTACCCACTCCAAAGCCCCGTTGTTGAAACTGGTGACATTGGCGCTCATGATGCTGAGATACTGGTCAGGCGAGGCGGAAGGTTTAACCTTCTCATGGCTGGGCGCTTCTGAGTCGGTGCCCTCGCCATGCGCAAGGTCTTCCTCTCGTTCCTGCTGGCCCAGCACCTGTTTCGGTGGCAGGGGCGTCTCACTCTTGGGGAGCTCAGAGGTTATCACCTCCTTTGCCTGTTGGATGGCTTTCCCGACATCCTCTCCTTGCTCTAGGGCTTGCAGGACCATCCTGCACCAACCCCAGGCCAGGGAGTCCTCCGCCATCACCTCCTCTTGGGCTTCGATGAAGCTTAGAAGGGTGGCTTCCTTCGCCTGGAAGGGGCTCGCTTGGTCTTCCAGCAGGCTAACCACCTCCTGCCATGTCAGCTCCGAACCCAATTCTTCTGGGCTGCAGGGGGAAGGTTTCACCTTCTGGGCTTCATCATGCCATTGTGGTGGGGGGGGGCCTGGGGTAACCAGAGGGTTTCCATCAGGGTTCACCTCCCACAGTGGCTTCATTTGTTCGTCGTCTGCTGGTGCCTCATCATCTGTAAGGTCCAGCTTGAAAAACTTTGGTCCTGTGATCGGAACGCTTTCTGGCGACTCCTTTCCGGGCCGACAAAAGTGGCTGGGCTTCTGCCAGCCTGGCTCACAACCACTGCTATCTGCAGTAAGTTGTTTCCCCAAGGCCTCCCTCAATCTTTTCCCATGTAGATTGATGTGAGCACCTCGCTTGTAGTATTCAGCACATGCAACCAGGAACTGCTGGGCAGTTCGCAGCATGTGTGCCAGCCCTGGGCTGGGGTCGCACAATGGCTCTGTGGGGCCCTTGCTTTGGGGCTCCAGGCCCCACACGCCGAGTCCCTAGGCCACCGGGCCCAACCCCGGCGGGGCATTGGCATTGCCGGGAGGCATCCCCTCCTGGGTGTGCTCCTCAAGGCCCGGAGGGGTGGGGCCCTCCTGTGTGCGACGCCTCTTAATCTCATGGAGTTTCTTCTCTTGCTCCTCATTGAGGCTTACCCCCAGTTCATGGAGGATGCTGTCGACCTCCATGTCCGCAGCGGATTCGCAGAAGACTTTCTCTTTGAGTAGGCCTGAGCTTGCCTCGACTGCCTTCTGTGCCCTCTCAGCTTGCTCATTCAGCACAATCATTTCTTGTAGAAGCTGCCTTAATGACTCCTTCGCCATGTCGATGCGCTTCTGCAGGCCAATCTTTTGATCAGCAATGTGCTTTAGCTTGCCAGCTGCGCTTTGCCAGCTCTGGCTGGCCTGACTTGCAGCTTGGGAGGGCGTCACCTCCTGGCTGGCCTTGAGGCCTTTCAGGTAGGCTTTGACCTCCTCCGGCAGGGCGGCTTCATGCTTCTGGCACAGGTCGGTGAGATCGTCCACCTCTTCCTTGACCTGTGCCTTGGGTGGTCTGTACCCTGCCTCCTGGAGGTTCTTTTGCACCTCTTCAGGCACATTGTCCCATCCCACTCCAAGGGCTTGCAGGACCTTGTTCGGCAGTGATGTCTTCGGAGGCTTGGGCTTCTTTGGCGGGCTGCCAGTAAGCTGCCTCAGCCACTGTGGGCCATTGTGGCTTCCACTGGCTCCAGTTCTGTCTCGCCTTTCGAATGCTGTTTGCCCAGGGCGTTCTGCATTTCTTGCAGTGCATGTGCGGCTGAGCCTTGTCCGCCCAAATCCATCCTGTGCAGCTTTTGCCACTGCAACAGATGTACTCGCGGGGGGCCATGGCTAAGAGGAAGGCACCTCTGGGCAAACTGTCCTAGGCTGGCTACCAGGCTAGGAAGGCTGAGACCTCCGAAACTTTCCCTCAGGCTACTCCTTGGGCCGAAAACTTGAGCCAAAATGGCTTGAGCCAAAATGGCTACGGAAGCCAGGTTCAACCCAAGTTCAACCCAGGTTCAACCTAGGTTTCGAATTGAACCCAGGTTCAACCTGAATTCAACCTGGGTTCAACTTGGGTTCAACCCGGGTTCAACCATGTTCAACCCAGGTTCAACCCAGGTTCAACCCGGGTTCAACCTGAGTTGAACTTGGATTCAACAAACCTGGGTTTAACCCAGGTTTAAACCCAGGTTCAGAGAACCCCAGAACAACTCACACCCTTCAATTAGTTCGAACCCAGGTTGAACCCAGGTTCGAACTCCATTTCCGTAGCCATTTTGGCTCAAGGAGTAGCCTGAGGGAAGTTTCGGAGGTCTCAACCTTCCTAGCCTGGTAGCCAGCCTAGGACAGTTTGCCCAGAGGTGCCTTCCTCTTAGCCATGGCCCCCCGCGAGTACATCTGTTGCAGTGGCAAAAGCTGCACAGGATGGATTTGGGCGGACAAGGCTCAGCCGCACATGCTCTGCAAGAAATGCAGAACACCCTGGGCAAACAGCATTCGCAAGGCGAGACAGAACTGGAGCCAGTGGAAGCCACAATGGCCTACGGTCGCTGAGGCCGCTTACTGGCAGCCACCAAAGAAGCCCAAGACTCCGAAAGCACCACTGCCGAACAAAGTCCTGCAAGCCCTTGGAGTGGCGTGGGACAGTGTGCCTGAAGAGGTGCAAAAGAACCTCAAGGAGGCAGGGTACAAGCCACCCAAGGCACAGGTCAAGGAAGAGGTGGACGATCTCACCGACCTGTGCCAGAAGCATGAAGCCGCCCTGCCGGAGGAGGTCAAAGCCTGCCTGAAGGGCCTCAAGGCCAGCCAGGAGGTGACGCCCTCCCAAGCTGCAAGCCAGGCCAGCCAGAGCTGGCAAAGCGCAGCTGGCAAGCTCAAGCACATTGCTGATCAAAAGATTGGCCTGCAGAAGCGCATCGACATGGCGAAGGAGTCATTAAGGCAGCTTCTACAAGAAATGATCGTGCTGAATGAGCAGGCCGAGAGGGCACAAAAGGCAGTCGAAGCAAGCTCAGGCCTGCTCAAAGAGAAAGTCTTCTGCGAATCCGCTGCGGACATGGGGGTCGACAGCATCCTCCATGAACTGGGGGTAAGCCTCAACGAGGAGCAAGAGAAGAAACTCCATGAAATTAAGGCGGAGAGAGAAGCCAAGAGGCGTCGCACACAGGAGGGCCCCACCCCTCCGGGCCTTGAGGAGCAAACCCAGGAGGGGATGCCTCCCGGCAATGCCAATGCCCCGCCGGGGTTGGGCCCGGTGGCCTAGGGACTCGGCGTGTGGGGCCTGGAGCCCCAAAGCAAGGGCCCCACAGAGCCAATGTGCGACCCCAGCCCAGGGCTGGAACACATGCTGCGAACTGCCCAGCAGTTCCTAGTTGCATGTGCTGACTATTACAAGCGAGGTGCTCACATCAATCTACATGGGAAAAGATTGAGGGAGGCCTTGGGGAAACAACTTACTGCAGATAGCAGTGGTTGTGAGCAAGGCTGGCAGAAGCCCAGCCACTTTTGTCGGCCTGGAAAGGAGTCGCCAGAAAGCGTTCCGATCACAGGGCCAAAGTTTTTCAAGCTGGACCTTACAGATGATGAGGCACCAGCAGACGGAGAACAAATGAAGCCACTGTGGGAGGTGAGCCCTGATGGGAACCCTCTGGTTACCCAAGGCCCCCCCCCACCACAATGTAATGATGAAGCCCAGAAGGTGATACCTTCCCTCTGCAGCCCAGAAGATTTGGGTTCGGAGATGACATGGCAGGAGGTGGTCAGCCTCCTGGAAGACCAAGCGAGCCCCTTCCAGGCGAAGGAAGCCACCCTTTTAAGCTTCATCGAAGCCCAAGAGGAGGTGATGGCGGAGGACTCCCTGGCCTGGGGTTGGTGCAGGATGGTCCTGCGTGCCCTAGAGCAAGGAGAGGATGTCACCGGGAAAGCCATCCAACAGGCAAAGGAGGTGATAGCCTCTGAGCTCCCAAAGAGTGAGGAGCCCCTGACACCGGAACAGGTGCTGGGTCAGCAGGAACGAGAGGAAGACCTTGCACACGGCGAGGGCACCGACTCAGAAGAGCCCAGCCATGAGAAGGTTAAACCTTCCGCCTCGCCTGACCAGTATCTAAGCATCATGAGTGCCAATGTCACCAGTTTCAACAACGGGGCGTTGGAGTGGGTGACCTCCTCCAAAGCCAAGGTGGTGTGTCTGCAGGAAACCCACCTCACACCGGAACTGCTGCATGGCAGGCGAGCCACACTGCAATCCCTCGGATGGGATCTCTATGCTGAGCCGGCCTCCCTGTCGGACAAGGGCACAAGGTTGGGGGGCACTGCTTGTGCCTTTCCCAAAAATAGCGGAGTGTGGCAAAAAGCCACCTACCAATGCAAAGGGGCGGGCTACACAGCCGTGGGTCTGAGACAAAGAAGGTGGGACTACACGATTGTGTCCCTCTACCTGAGGGACACGGAAGGCCTGAATGGTCCCACGAATGCAGAGGTGCTATCCTCTCTGGTGGCTTTCGTGAGAACCCTCCCGGAGCCCTGGATCATCTTGGGGGATTGGAACCTGGACCCGACGGAAGTTCAGGACACAGCGCTGATTCAGGTGATGCGGGGGCGGATGGTAGCCACTGGAGAAGCTACATGCAACCATGGGGCGGAGCTGGACTTTGGGGTGGTGAGTAGGAGCCTGGAAGCCCTGGTGGATCTGTCTGCAACCTGGGCAGTCCCGTGGAAACCACACGCAGCCTTGCACCTCAAAGTCAAGGACGGTGCCAGCGAATGGAAGTCCTGGAAACTTCCCCAGTTCCCGAAACTCACAGCAGACCTCAAAAACCAAGAATGGCGAGAGGTCCAACCCTCCCATTTCGCCATAATGGACAGGACCTGTGCCCAAGAGGACCAGAGCACCTGGCAGCTGGCGACCTGGGCGGCCAGCCTGGAGCACTGCCACGAAGCACCGAGGACTGGCAGAGGTTGGTGTGTGCAGGCCCAATGGGGACCCTTAGTCTTGCAGCGCCCTTCCACTGCCCGCAAAGGCTCTGAAGTGGGCAGGTGGGCACGCATGGCCAGAATCCTGGAAGAAGTGCCCGCCTCCCAGCAGCACCTACCGGACCTAGGCACCCTCCAAGCCTGTCAAGACATTGCTGAAGGTACTGCCTTCCTCACAGAACTGTACCAGCA
>CAJNDS010002330.1:68940-81440 GCA_905221605.1 Symbiodinium natans
TTCAAGAAAGAAAATTTCTCATTATCCAGATATAAAAAATAAGACGAATGAATCCTCGATTCTCCCTCAAAGAATCTTTCTCGGCCGAATTCAGGTTTATCTATCTTTCAGGTGGTCAGGGCTTCTAAGAAGATCGATTTGATATTTCTTGTTTCGATATTTCCCCACCTTGAAGATATGTCCGCCTCTAGTGAGAGAGAAGCATAGTTGTCAAATTTTGATGAAGTCCTAGCTCCTTTGGTGATATAGATCCCTTCCGTGCCCTGCGCGCACGTTTTTGGCAGAAGCAGCCCACTTTGATTTGCATGTAGCATCCTTGGGATGATATGCCAAGCCCGAACGGCATCGTCCTCATCGTGATGATGGTCATCATCGTCATCATCGTACCCATCACTATGACTATTTTCAGCAAACAACATCATCACCCTCATCATCATTCTCATCCTCATCATCATCGTCATCATCGTCATCATCGTCACAAGTAGTATGCAAGTTCTTGGACTTACCTACGTGGGGCAAAGTAGCCTGCGATAACAAGTAACAAGGAGAAACAAGCGATTGTGGTTCCAATGCGATCATGATATGGAGGGTCAATGCTTCAAGCAATGGTGTCAGATTTTGTCAAAACTGGAGAGCCAGCGTCAAATCGTCCCTTCGTTCCCTGCGGCGCCGTGAGACAAGGTTTGCCTCATTTCAAGTGAGCTAACAATGGGGGTTGCCTCTTCCCTTCACATTGATCTCGTGTTTGTCACCAATACGGCACTGGTGTCTTTTCATGAACGAATATTCCCAGCTGGGGAAGATCAGGACCGGGGCAAACTCTGGTCCTCGTACCACACTTGCGACTTGCCGGCACGGATGTCACTGGTGTCAGTCGTGACTATACGTGACGATGCTTGTGTCCAAGGTGCAGCAACCTTGTCCTCAACAATCTTGGGATGCAGCCGCTGATGTAGACATGTTTTTGCTCCAGCAGCCAGCTGACAGTCGCTCAAGATGGATCACCCTCGGCTACGCTGGGTTCGATTGCCGCCAACGCATCGACAGCTGCGTTGCGGACATCTGGATCATCATCATTGTCCTGGAGCGCCCTCTGGATAATTGAAATAATGGAAGCAATTGCCTCAGCCTCGCTAGCCTTGAGGCTGATGCCTATTGCCGCCAAGGCCTTGACAGCTTCTCTGCGGACGTTGCTGTACTCGTCTTGGAGCTTGCTCTCGATGCTCTCGAGAGCGGTGTCTGTGATTGCATCTGCCCCAACTCTGGCAACTGCTGCCAAGGCCTTAAGAGACGCCTCGCGGACAGACCACTCTGAAGACGCGAGCTGACTCGTCACAGCCGGAAGGATGGCCGCCATCACACCTGCGTCACCTTGGACTGCAACCGAAGCCAAGGCTCCAAGCGCCGCTGTGATGACCTCCTCACGCTCATCCTCCAGCTTGGCCTGGATGGCTGGGATGATGGTGCTCAGTACATCTCTGGTGCTGGCACTGCCTGCGGCTGCAGCCAGCGCCTCAAGAGCTTTTCTGCGAACAAGGTGCTGCTCATCCCCGAGCTTCGCCGTGATGCTGGGAATGAGAGCCAGCATTTCATCAGCTGCTCCATCTGCTCTACTGACTTTGCTTGCAACAGAAGCTAGGGCCGCCAGGGCTGTCAAGTGGAGAGGTCTAAACTCATCTCCCAGCGTGGGCTTGATAGCTCGAATGATCGCCGCAAGCACCTCCGTTGCGCTGACCTCCCGGGCAATCGCGGGCAAGGCCAGGAGAGCTGCCATGCGGGCATCCGCACGATCCGAGAGCTTGGTCTGGACAGCAGGAATGACGACCCCAACTACGTCAGCCTCGCTGACCTTGCTGGCAACTGCCGCCAAGGCTGCGGGCGCTGCGTTGCGAACATCCTTGGCTGGATCCTCGAGCTGAGCAATGATGATTGCGATGACGCTGCAGAGCAAGTCTCCACTAACCTCCGCCTGCTGAAGAGCCAGCATCCCTGTGGCAAGCTTCTCCCTGCCCTGCAACACTGTCCTCCTCTCCTCCGCAGAGATTCCACGATTCCGAAGACGTGCAAAGAACACCATGGCCTCTACCATCGGCGGCAGGTGGTGTAGCCGAAACTGCAGGACCGCCTCATCAAGCGCGGCGAAGCCACCACGATTCCGAGCCTTGATGGCAGAGATGAGGTCTCGCTCGTCCTCGGCGCGGCTACTTCGAGCTGCGCTGCTGTTGCAAAGGATGCCGGTACCCCGGAGGCACTCCATGTCGTCACATCCGTAGACAAAGAGGCTTCTCATGCGCTGGACGATGGCAGCGGCATACTCCTCAGACATGGCAGAGAAGATCGGCACCTGCGTCTCTTTCGCCTCCGCGACCTCGTGGACACACCAGAGGCGCGTGTAAAGGTCGGCCTTGGACGTGTGGACGGCGCAGAGTCCATGTCCCAACTTCACGGCCTCACATTCGATCACTCTCTTGAAAGGCATGAGCTCCAGCTGCTCCTGGGGTTTAGGGATCAGGGTAGTAGGGTTTGGGGTTTAGGGTTTGGGGTTTAGGGTTTAGGGTCTAGGGGACTGCTCCTGGATGCTGGGGCCTGCTGCGTCCTCAGGCTGATAGTTTGCGAAGACGCAAAACCACACGCGGATCTCATGTAGACTCTCCAGGAGGCCCCTCTGTTCAAGGCTTGTCTCTACAGCGGCCTTCAACTGCTCCATGTCTTCAGCCCATGCGTGGGAGAGCATGAGAGTCGCATCTGCAGAGTTGTCCGGTGTCATTAGCACAGACAAACCACAGCCACTCCCACATGTCCAGCGTTTAACAAAGTGCTCATTGACATCGTACATGGAGACGTAGTGCTTCTGTTTTTCGGATAGCTCGGTATAGAGCCTCGTGCCGCTGACGTGCGTCAAGACATCGAACCACTGGCTCATTGTGAGGGCCCATGTGGTAGGGTGGCGCCTTTGGCGCTCCCTCATCGTCGCAGTCACGCCCTCCTTGGATGTCATACGTGGGGGCGGCTCTGGTGCTAACAAGAGCAGTGCTCCTAAGTTTTCAGACAGCTTCTTGAGGTTCACTTCCTCTTCAAAGCCATACTCCTCCAGCACTTCCACCGCCCTCTTGAGCTGCTTCAAGTTGACCGCCTCCTCCTCCACGCCATGCTTCAGCGCCTGCACTGCCTCTTGCACCCTCGCAAGGTCGTGCTGCGACAACTTCTCGAGTTGGGGCAGCGTCACCCTCATGATCTGCTGCCTCTTGAGCAGAACTGCGAACAAGGCAATCGAATTTCATGATAAGACTCAGACTCTTTGGAGGGTGTAGGCTGCGAACGCTTCAACTCGAAAGCTGCCTGTCTTGTAGGGAGAAAACGTGGCAGGAATCCTAAGCAGCCCACTCCAGAAAGCCTCGAAGACCCCACAGGAGATACTGGTGCTGTCAGACCCCAGAACTGCGGAGCTTTGGGCTCCTGCCTGCAGTAGCGATCGCCAGCACTCCGGTCAGTCTCGAGGTCGAGGCTAAACGCCTCAGGCCTCCGGCCGCGGCGGATTGTGATGATTATGCCCGCTAGGATTCCTTACACTTATTTTTGCTACTATTGCAATTTTGCTTGTAGAGATTAGATCAAGTTGGTCAAGCAGGGTTTGACCAGATCCAGAAAACGAACAATCAAAATGGATTACGATTGCCATGATACTATATGTTTTTACTTTTACTATTTTTCTGTTATTATTACTATGACTATTACTATGATTATTACTATGATCATTGCTATTATTACCATGATTGCTTACTTGCTCTGCTCCTGCGACTGGAAGGCCATAGCCAGAGCTGAAATTCCCAAACAGCATCCGAGAGTCAGCTTCCTGAGAGTCAGCTTCCTTCCCCAACCCACATTCGGACTGGGGGGGGGGGTGGGGCCAGGTATAGGGGAGAATCCCCCCCCCCCCCCCCCCCCCCCCCCCCCCACTCCCCCCAATTCCCCCTCCCGCCCACCGGCCAAATCTCGGAGCCCCCCCAAAGCTTTCAACTTTACGCCTCAAACCAACCCCCCCCCCCACGCCCCCCGCCTTCCCCCCCTCACCCTCACTACCCCTTCCTGCCGCCTCGGTACCCTTGCCGAGGCGGCCTCGCGTTAGCGATAAAGTTATCATAGCAATCATAGCAACAATAGCAATGACAGCAACAATAGTTGCAATCAGAAAAGATGCGAAACTTATACAAAAGATACAATCACAACAAAGACAACGGCAAGAATGGTAACGATGGTGCTCAAGGCTGAATGGTTGGGACACCGTGCCTCGCCATGCTGCGACGTGGCATTCAGGACAAGCCATGATAGAAGATGGAGAAACTACACTCTCAAGGGTTCAGGTCCGTTGTAAAGCTGGAACACTTCATATTTACTGCCAACGTCATCGCAGCAGGGATCCTCCCTAAGGGGGTGGGGAGGTGTAGCCGCATGCAACAAAACACGCTGAGAACAGACCCAAAAGATTATCAAAACCGTAACTCAAATGGCTCTACTCAACCTGCACCAGCGACCGCTGGTGCCGATCTCTTTCAACATGTCAGCACGCACAACATGGCTTCTGAAACTCTAGCTAGGAATGACGATTTATGACTATGTAGTGTTGCGACAGTTAGCTACTTCCATTGCCACTTTCAAGGGGGCACTTGAACTCGCAGCCCTGGCATCTCCACCAGGGCCGTATGCCACAATATCCACGTCGAGGTCAAGTCGGACACAAGAGCTGCACCACAGACGGCAGGAGCACCGTTGAGGCGCTCTACTTAAGATTTCTGAACGCGTGAAATTTGGGCCGACGAGAATCAACGGGCAGTGAGAGGCGTATCGCTGTCGTAAGCTGCACGGACAGTGGTCAATTTCTTGGGTGTCTCGCCCTGTCCCCTCCAACACGAGGATCAACCACAACACACGTTGAGGCCACCTGCCAGAATGATGGATCGGGGAACTTGGGGTCCCAAAATATGGTCATGAGCACCCATCCCTGCTCGATCCAGGCCCCAGTGCAATATCAAGCAAGCTTTTCAGGCGAGTATCGGGAAGGTCTCTGCAACAACCTGCCCCACATAATGATGTTTTCCTTAGATCAACATCGTTGAAGGCGCGTTTCTCAAACTCGGCTCTTTGAACGTAAGCAGCCTGGGATGGGGGTGTGTGCCAGACACACCCACAGCAATCATGTTGGTACGAGTAGTGAGATGTGGTGAGTAGATGAGGCAATGCCTTTGTAAAGCTGCTGATGGCGATGTTGATATGGCGGCGATGATGGTGGCGATGATGATGATGATGATGATGATGATGATGATGATGATGATGATGATGATGTCGGTGATGTTGCTGACGACGATGATGATACAGATGACAACACCGATGGTGATAATGATGCTGATGCTGTCAACCTTCCTCATGACGGCAACGATGAGGATGGCCATGATTGATGCGGGAACAAAGTTGTCACAACCAAAATGAGCAGAACGATGATTGCAACGACCAATGCGATACTGATGTTGCTGATGTTTCCAACTTCTTCATTTCGAAGATGATAACGCCTTGGATACGGAGGCTCGTGGCGTTCACAAAAGTGACCACGGTGATGGATGAGGACGATGCTGATAATCATGAGGGTAGGTAGCAATGACAATGACTAAAGCGATCACGATTGCAGTACGTGCGGCGCTAATTCCTTCCATGCCAGGAAGTGTGATGATAAGAACATAGAAGAACGCTGATGAAAAGTCCACGGTCTCAAATGCTGATGCGTGATGTTCGAGTGCTGGAGCGCAGCACTTGCTACAGCTGGTTAAGATGCCATCACCCTAAACCCTAAACCCTAAACCCTAAACCCGAAACCCTAAACTCTAAACCCTAAACCCTAAACCCTAAACCCTAAACCCTAAACCATACCCAAAACCCAACGGGCACCCCAAGCTTGTAAGGCTGACTCCGGAGCCCTGCCACCTAAAACCCTCAAAACTATGGCACTCGAAACTATGGCCACTCCGTGATAATAGGATTCGCAGCAGCACTGCTCCCATGATGGCCTTCCCTAACACCGCCGAAGGGGGCCCGGAGTCATTGACACTGAGCGCGGGGCGGACCACCCGCAGCCTGCACATGTTGCGGCAAGGACTCCACGCAAACACAGCGACCCGCAAATCACACATCGGACTCTCCAATCCAGGCGCTGCAAAGGTTCGCTGTTTCAGGGTCACGGCTTTTTCCAGATATGCGATCACAGACACGTTCCGTGGTATCAGGCACATCGTGGCATTCTGCCCTCCCGACAGAGTGGGCAAGAAACTCCTATCAAAACTGGCTCAACCTGGCTCCGAGGCTTTAAATGCTCCCGGAAGCTCGCACCTTCCGCGTACACCTCAGCCTCAGGCATCCACAATTTTGTAGCGCTCCTGCCCCCACCAGTCCGGAAGGTCGTCGCGACCCTTCGTGTTGCTTGCATCAACCACCCCGTTGGGGTTCATCCGAATGTAGCGGTTGTGCGCTTCGTTGTGGAAAGCGAAGTATCCATCGCCAGCCTCCACTGGTCGGAACAACATCCACGAGTCTCCGTCCCACAACTGGTCGAGTCTCCTCGAGTCGCTGACTCCCATGGACCCATCGCCCTTCATCATCAAGAACCTGCTCGCATGGACGCTGTAGAAGCCTACTTGTCCCCAATTGGACTCCACTACCTGGAACTTCTCCCAGTTCCAGTCTCCTGGAAGCGTTCCGTCGTTGCGGCGACCGCTGGCGTCAACATGTCGGGTGTTGGTCACACGGATGAACCGCTTGTGCTCCTTGTTGAACAAAGCGATCATGTTGTGGTGCTTCAAGTCCTCGTCCATGCAATACGCATCGGAAGTGACGATTCGACCGCCCTGGCCGCTGTTGTGGTCGATGCCGACGTTCCGGTCTCCCAGATGACAGCCGCCGTCCTTTCCGTAGTAGGTGAAGTACCGGCAGCCTTTCACGCGTTTGCAACGATTCCAGCAGCCCATGTACTCTGCCTCGCCACTCCTTCCCTGTCCCGACATGTCCCTCGTGATTGCGCTGGAGGGCCTGGCGCAGCAAATAGGAGGTCCTGTCATGATGCCGGAGTTCCTCCTCCATTTCCTGTGCGAGTCCCAGTTCTGGAGGTGGCAGCCCCCGTCCTTCAAGGAGGATGTAGGGTTTTGGGTTCATAAGGCCTACGGTCCTACGGTTTAGGGTTTAGGTCCGTCCTTCCAGAAGGAGTAGTGCTTGCAGCCGCGCACGGTCTTGCAGCGCTCCCTGCACGCGGCCGCATTCTTCTCATGCGATCTGCCCTGGCCGGGCATGTCCGCATCTCCGTTATTCTGCTTGTACCACTTGTTCCAAGTAGAGCAGGGATCATCCATGGTAGCACCGTTGCTGCCATCCAAGAAGTTCAGCTTCTTGCAGAACAGGGTAAAGGAAGCCGCCACGCTGCCGCGGCACTTGAAGTCCCATGGAGGGACGCCAATGACCTCGGGCCCACCGCAGAGCATGTTGTTGGTCCACTTGGCGTCCACCGCTGCAGACATGCCCAAGCCCAGGGTGATCTTGATCTCGATTTTTCCAGGCCCCAGGGAGAGGGATCCTCCCACGGCCACACCGGCCCTCACACCTGCAACCCCTGGCATGTCCGGCACGTAGCCGATCGTAAGGCCAACAGTAGCCTTGAAGTTGAACCCTGGCTGATTCTGGCTCATGAGTGTTGCCAAGTCCAAGGTCGAGCCCGTCAGCAGCTTGAAGCCAGTAGCGACACCCCAGGTGGAGGTCTTGTCCGGGAACTTCTTCGCATAGCCCCCCGTGGCGATGACTCGCCAGCTCCAGCACCACCAGCCGCTCTTGGCGATAGGCTTGCCATCCTCGTTGTTGCGCTGCTTGAGGGCAAGAGCTGTGGAGAGCACGTCACTGGCCTCCTTGAACATGGGGTCCGTCCGTCGCTGGCCCCTGGACTTGCCCGGCCGGTAGATGAAGCTGGCAAAGTTCTCATGGAAGGCGCTGCTGCCGTTCAGGGCACCAAAAACCGAAGTCTTCAGCTGCACGAAGGAGCGGTGGTGGGTCTTCACAGCGTGCCAGGAAGCCTCCACATCCACCAGCTCAGCCGTATGACCGATGGAGGCATCCAGGATGTCGGTGAAGGATTCTACATTGCAGCCGATCATCTCGCACGTCTTCTTCCAAGTGTGGGTGAAGAAGGACAGCTCCAAGTCCGCGAGCTTAGCGTGGTCCTAAACCCGAAACCCCAAACCCTGAATCCCCGAGCCTAAGACCTAAATCCCAGACCCCAACCCTAAATCCCCAACCCTAAGCCCTAAACTCTAAACCCTAAACCCTAAACCCTAAACCCTGCTAGTCGTCATCCTTCAAGGCTAGCTCGGTTCGCTGCGCTGCTCGGTGCAATTGCACCACGGCCGCCACTGCCTGACTCCTGCGTGCTGAAGTCCCCGAAGTTTCCTCGTAATCAGAGTAGGGTTTAGGGTTTAGGGTGTTTAGGGTGTTTAGGGTGTTTAGGGTGTTTAGGGTGTCTAGGGTGTTTGGGGTGTTTAGGGTGTTTAGGGCTTAGGGTTTGGGGTTTAGGGCTAGGGTTCAGGGTTTGGGGTTTGGGGTTGAATAGGATGTTGGGGCGAAATAAACTGTAAAGACGATTTGCGGGGATGCTGTTACTCACTTTTCCGAGCCCCTCTCCTCGACTTCGGTTTTGAGCTGTAGCAACGCTCCTGGGGTTGGAGCGCCCTCCCGGACGATGTCCTCCTCGCCGCTGCAAAGCGGCGGCATATGGGGCAGGCCCAGCCTTAGTTGTCCAGTAACCTGGGGGAATTGAAGGTGAACCCTTGGGATGTTGCAGGGATTAGAAGACCCCTAAAAGGTTAAAGGTTACCTGCTCTACTACTAAGCAGCTTTGCCAGGATGGCAAACTCCTCGTAGTGCTCGTGCACTTCCTTCTCCACTTCCAGGTAGGTGGCCATGCGGCCAGCCGTGAAAACCTGTGGGTCGGAGGTCACTGCATCCTCGAGGAGGCAGGTCGTCTGCTTCATGCAGAACAGCAGCCACTCCGGGCTGTTCTGGCAAGCCTCCCTGCCCCGAGCCGTCAGCAACCTGTTCAGCTCCACGTTCCAGTCCTCGGAAATCTCCACGAGGACCTGTCCGTGAGGATCTTCGATCGGCTCCTGCGAGCCCACTTTGGCCTCCAAGTGGTAAAGCTCCTGGCCGAAGTACTCCGCCATACTGACGTAGGCCGCTATGGCGGTGGACACCAATGCCCCATACTCCGAGTCCAGCAGCTTCTGGGCAGTCTGGACCAGCTCAATGGAAGGGGTGAAGTTGCCGTCTCCTTCTTCCTGGCAAATGCTCCTGCCTTCCTCGTCTGGGTCAGTCCAGGTCTCGTTGACGAAGACGTCGTCAAACTCCTCGTTGGTGAAAGGGTCCTCGCCGGTGGTTTAGGGTTTCAGGTTACAAGGCCCTGTAACCGCCCTTGACAGCACCCGTACGGAACCCTTTACGACCCTTTTTGTGTTCTGGGTCCCCAATACCCCCTAAACCCTAAACCCTAAACCCTGAACCCTGACCCCTAAACCCTGAACCTTCGAGCATTTTCCGATCCTTTGGGCCCGTGCAAGCTGTAAGCTCGAGGCAGCCAGTCAAGTCCAATGGAGCCAAAACACCGGGCAAGAAAGCGACCCTAAACCCTAAACCCTGAACCCTAAACCCTGAACGTACCTTAGCATTGGGAAACAAGCCGTAGATGAACTAGGGCTCCATGTCAAGCCCAAGACATCGCTTCTTAGCACTGGGGGTCCACTTGAAGCACCGGCAGCGAACCCTAAACCCTAAACCCTAAACCCTAAATAGCGTTGGTGCACATCTGGAGCACCAGACAGCGCCAACAAAATCTACTTCTTTGCCCTGGATCTTTGGTCAGAAAAAGCCAGCAAGACCCCACAATGTAGGGTTTAGGGTTTAGGGTTTAGGGTTCAGGGTTTAGGGTTTAGGGTTTAGGGTTGAGGGTGATTTGTTGGACATTTGGTCAATACTACGATTTGTTGCGGCCGACATCTGCGGTAAGTGCCACCAAGACTCGGCAGTACGATTTGCCACTGCCGACAATGCAATTTGTTGTGCAGAACGAACCACCAACACCCGACACTACGAGTTGTTACGGCCTGCGGCCGACATTTTATCAGAAAGAGCCCGACAATACGATTTGTTCGGCCGACATTGGGTGCAAAAGGGTGGAGGGGGCAGAAGCAACAACCAACCGTACACAACCCAAAAAACTCCAGACCCAAACCACCCTAAGCCCTAAACCCTAAACCCTGAACCCCAAACCCCAAACCCTAAACCCCAAACCCTAAACCCTAAACCCTAAACCCTAAACCCTAAACCCTAAACCTTACCAAGAGCCCAATCTTGTTGAACCTAGCCCTAAACTTGTCCTTGCGACGCACACGCTGGACTTCGAGACGGCTCTGCCCGTCGCCGCCCTCGCGAGCTTGGCCGAGCATGTATTCGATCTCCTGCGCCGGGTTTTGAGTTTTAGGGTTTAAGGTTTAGGGTTTCGGGTCTAGGGTTTACGGGTTTACGGGTTTACGGGCTTGCGGGCTTACGGGTTTACGGGTTTACGGGTTTACGGGTTTAGGGGGAAGACGTGAGGGCTGCAGGATATTCGATCTCCTTCTCCGACAAGCGGAAGCTCTTTTGGTCGCCATTCCGGCCCATGGACTGCTGCAGTGCCTCTCCAAGAAGGGCTTCCCAAGATCGCACCTTGGCCCCCGGTACACCCAGGAACCATCCCAGCAGCACCACGATGCCCAAAGATTGCTTCATTGCGTACGTCCAGCTACAGCCTGTAGATAGGCACAGGCTGGTGGAAGATCACTAAAATGGCCAAGGCTGTTTTGTAGGCCAAGGCTTGGGCCGGAGCAAGTATGGTACAAGGGCACTAAGGGCCAAAGAAAGCCCTGGGGGCAAACATGATGTTTAGGGTACTAGGGTGTTCGGGCTTCAGGGTCATAGGGCATTAGGACGAAGAGCTGGCGTCTCCGCCTCAAGCTTGTAGTCAACGATGCAGGCGCAATCTCCGGACCTCAAGTCTTGCGTCGACTCAGCTCTTGAAACGTTGCCAGATTCCAGATCTACACTCGCGCAAGCATGTAACCTCAAATGGACATTGCCCCCAGAGTGAAACGAACAGTCGGAAGCGGTTCTTGCTTGGGGTAATTCGAGAGAGGCTTGCCTGCACGTGGAGTGCTGCCATTGGCTGCCAAAACCTGAGCCCAAGGCTGGACGAGCCCAACCGAATCGCTAGAGCCGTGTTGGACGGTCCAGCGAAAGTTGTCGTCCTTCATATGCAATCAATATAAAGGGACTTGACTTGAATCCCTCAAAACAGGACAGGACAAAAGGACACCACTGGCAAACCAGGGTTAAGGGCCAGGTCGAACTGTTCGAATGCATTCCACGCGGCACCTCTGCACCAGACGCTCTAGCACACACCGAAGCCCTAAACCCTGAAACCCTCCCTAGACCCTCACAACCTACAGCCCTGAAGCCCCATTATTCCATTCTGTGCTTCTGGCTTTGAACGACCGCCGGCCGCCTTTCCGTCATGCAAAAGCCCGCCGCCTTCCTATCCGAATACCAACGCCTGTTTGGGGTTTTGGGTTTAAGGTTTCGGGCTTATGGTTTAGGGTTTAGATTTAAAGCTTCCGATTTAAGGTTTTGGGAGCAAAAACCGTCAATCTCAGTTGAGGGTTCAATGCTCATTGGGTTTGATCCGGGTGCAGAGCTTTGAGTTTTAGGGTTTGCGGCCCTTGGCCCTGCTCCCGCAACTACAAGAAGCTTCAAGCCCTAATCAATGTAGACCTCTGATTAGCCCCCCCCCCACCCCCCCCCCCCCTGTTTCGACAACAATAGCCAACCGTCAGACTCAGCATCAGCAGCATCAGCAAAAGCAGCATCATTATGATCACGTTCAACTGTGCCGCTTGCTCTAGTCACTCTGGTCACGACTGTGAACTGTCTTCTCCACATCATCAAGGCTTTAGCCCTCGGCTGACTCCCGGCCTCTGGAATGACCTGGAAGAATGTGGGTCCACCTGTTGGCGGGAGGGGGGTCGGGGCTTCTCAGTCTGCGGGTTGAGGGGTTTAGGGTGTATGTAGTTTGGTACCTGACCGAGCTGTTTGGGATTTGGAAATCAGGCGTTCGGAGGGTCTAGACTGGAGGTTTATCGGCCGTGCTTAGTCGGGCCCTCGTCACTAAAAAATCGCATTGTTGCAATCGGTCCAGACAAATCCTCATATCCGCACCTTTTTGGTGCCTCGCTTTCCTTTCTCAATATCTTCTCTCTTCTCTTCTCTTCTCTTCTCTTCTCTTCTCTTCTCTTCTCTTCTCTTCTCTTCTCTCCTCTCCTCTTCTCTCCTCTTTTCTCCTCGTCTCTTCTCTTCTGTCTTCTTTTTCTAGCCTTTCTTGTCCCTTCTTTCTT
>CAJNDS010002330.1:86440-210155 GCA_905221605.1 Symbiodinium natans
GGGAGATGCAGAAGAGCGGCCGGACCACACTTTGATTGTCTTGTCGTCGCTAGCTGAGGCCAAGGTGTTCGCATTTATTCTGCAGAGGGCTCTTACATAGTCCCTGTGTCCTTCAAGCGTGACTTGGCAAGTCTTGGTACTAAGATCCCACACTTTGATTGTCTTGTCGTCGCTAGCTGAAGCCAAGGTGTTCGCATCTATTCTGCAGAGGGCAAGTACGGAGCCCTTGTGTCCTTCAAGCGTGACTTGGCAAGTCTTGGACCTAAGATCCCACACTTTGATTGTGTTGTCGTGACTTCCTGAGGCCAAGGTGTTCGCATCTAGTCTGCAGAGCGCTGTTACAGTATTCGTGTGTCCTGAAAGCGTGACTTGGCAAGTCTTGGTACTCAGATCCCACACTTTGATTGTGTTGTCGTGACTTCCTGAGGCCAAGGTGTTCGCATCTATTCTGCAGAGGGCTGTTACATAGTCCCTGTGTCCTGAAAGCGTGACTTGGCAAGTCTTGGTACTCAGATCCCACACTTTGATTGTGTTGTCGCGGCTTCCTGAGGCCAAGGTGTTCGCATCTATTCTGCAGAGGGCAAGTACGGAGCCCTTGTGTTCTTCAAGCGTGACTTGGCAAGTCTTGGTATTAAGATCCCACACTTTGATTGTGTTGTCGACGCTAGCTGAGGCCAAGGTGTTCGCATTTATTCTGCAGAGGGCTCTTACAGAGAACCGGTGTCCTTCAAGCGTGACTTGGCAAGTCTTGGACCTAAGATCCCACACTTTGATTGTGTTGTCGTGACTTCCTGAGGCCAAGGTGTTCGCATCTATTCTGCAGAGCGCTGTTGCAGGTTGGTTGTGGCCGGCCAGGTCGCTGTTCTGCATCTCCTGAGAAGAGCTGGGAGGGGAGGGGGGGTGCGGGGGGGGGGTTGGGGGTTCCCGCATTTTTCAGTCGCACCGCGCCGATTTTTTTGAGGGAACACAACCGTGAAAAGCAAACTTGGACGGCAATTCAACAAAATGGAGGGACACGGCAACACTGTGACCACAAGGCACTGCAGGGATCTGCTTAAAGTTGTAACATCGTGTTCTGACCCTGTGCGAGGCTTCCGCTTCTCCGCTTCTCCGCCTTCAACTGTGAACCTGCCAACCCCCAACGCAAGGAACTCCAGAACTGCAGAGACCTTTGAAGGGCCTCCACGAACGTACCGGTTAAAGCCCAGCTCGATCAAAAAGAGCAAACTGTAAACACTCTGAAGCGGAAGAAACCGTCATGAGCAAGGGCTTCGTCAGTGAGCCGATAACCAAGAGTCGCGGATGATATCTGGCACGGCGATGGACTGCAATGTGAGGTTTTAGGAGGTTTGAGTTGGACGTCATAGGAACAGTCAAGCCGCCAAGCCCTACACAAGCAGAGCTACAGTTTGAGAAGTTCGGAGAATGGGACCTCAAGCCAGTTAGGAGATTCAAGTTACGTCTGAAGACAAGTCCAGAGCTTCATGGCAGCACAACTAAGAGAAGTTTCGATCACTACTCTTGGAGGTGACAGAGCAAAGAGACGAGATGCCTCCGGTCAGCCTTCCCCACGTTGGGTCAGGACTATCTCAAGCTGACCTCCTCGCACAAAGGCACGGTCAAACAGAACTGTCTCAAGCGCCCGGCGTCACGCAAGGGCACGGTCAAGCAGGACTCTCGCAAGTTCACAGGCGCAGTCAAACCAAACTACCAGTTCCAGGCAAGAAAACCAGATTGACAGGAGTGGCTGAAAAGTGATCGTGGTGATGGGAGACTTGAGCGACACCTCGGCAGAATATGGCGGAATGGTGAAAGCAAGTTGATGAAACTGCAGAGGGCCACTACCCGAAGTCAGCGCGGGCTCTTAAGAACGGTGTGTCGTTGGCGTTCACAACGGAAGTGAAAACGGAGAACACGAGGAAGGCCACTTCTATGCCGATAGCGAATACACTTACGATGTACCGCATGTACCGCCCAGGGGGGGAAACAGAGAACCTGAGACCGTTGACTTTGCCAGAGAGCGGGAACTTTTCACAGGAGGCAAGCGGAGCCACTGAGGAAACAGGCACGATATTCTTCCAGGTCAATTAAAGGACTTGACGGTCTCAAAGCCTGATCCAACTCTGATGCGCAAGGGACTTGCAGGCGTTGCAGAGCATGCGCTCGGGAAGTACCCGGCGGTCTGAAAGGAGTTGCTGGCAGCATCCACGTCTTCGTCGGAGGGAGGTGGAGAGAAGCCTGTAGCGAAGGCCAGTAGTGTCACCACGTCCTCAACTACGTCGACAACAAGGCCCAACACAACAACGTCATACAACGTGGCTCAAGTCGTATGTTCAGATGTTGCAAGTGGGTGCATGACTGGGGAGCTACACCGAGGAAGGAAAGATGTATGGCGTCCTCCGGAAAGGGCCACATGGGCCACTATTCGAAGGAGGGCAAAGACTACGCCGGCTCAATTAGAATGATGAGCCAATGGCAGAAGGCGGTCGACACCGAGCCTCACCTACACTATCACCTACACTATCACCTCACCCGAAGGAAAAGATACCAAGCAGAGGGAGATGTTGAATCGATCAAGGCATTGATGGCGGCGGGCCCAACTACAAGTCAACCTTCTACAAGTCAACCTTCGACAGCTCTACGGCAGATTCACAAGGGTTGAGGAGCTTTCAGAACCGAGACCCCTGGTTCTTAGATTCGGCTTGCAGGAGACCGAAAGGAGCTCACCCAGAACGATGGTGGGACGATCCTCGTGCAGAAACGGAAGTTCAAACGATCATTCGGATGAGTTGGCCTGTCAAAAGGTGGAGGCGCTAGTGGTGGTGCGAGGGTTCGCCGCAGGAAAATATTGCAGGCTGAAACGGAAGTCGACGGAAAATGCAGGCCGTGCAGGCCGGGGGCAATCCCGGAATAAAGCTTCCATATGCTCTCGCCCTCTCACAAGAACGCTCTCCATTGCCGACTCTTTCTCATGGGAAGTTTATATCTCACAAGAGCCGTTGCATCGACAGTCCCGGCAACTTAGGCTTTTGACTTGAGGAGCTTCTAAAGATTCTAGGCCCACAAATCGCAGCCTCAAGGCTGAGAGTAACAGATGAACAGCCACAATCTCGACAGCTTGGTCTGTGATGTCTGTGATCAAAGCACCCCGACATGTCCATGGAAGTTGCCACTGCACGCTTTAGCTCCGAAGCGCCCCATGTGCTATCACCCACGCAAGAGCAGAAGAGCAGGCCCCGTCCTCTGCATACGGCACCTGTCTCAGGGCGCTTCCCTACACTACCAGAACTGTGAAGCTTCCATGGAAAGCCTCTATAGCGCCGAACACTCGACCTAGTACTGCGCTGGATAGGACGTTTTAACCTGGATTGGCAGCAAACCTGGACACCACGGCACCAGAGCATCCAAAATGCACGGGGTTGTAACTTGCCCCTGCGTACACGAAGATACCACCCCAATCTAGAACCAGGGCACGCAACAATGTAAGTTATAGGCTGCGAAGAGTTTTGAAGGGTTGAAAAGGGCGCCTGCTTTTATTTCGCTTGGTTCAAAGTTGCCGTGTTACAGGGTCTTACAAGAGGAAAGGGGTCTAATAGAGGTGCCGTTGAGAAGGGTCTGGGAAGGGCTTCAGAAGTTCCAACTTGCCGCTGTCTTTTGGTATCGAAGAACTCTTAGAAGGGTTGAAGAGGGCGCCTGCATGATCTGGTTCAGTTCCAAAGGGCTTTGAAGGGGTTTTTGGAGGGGTTTGAGGCTCTGGCATATGCGGGCTCGATATTGGAGCCAACTTGCCGTTTGGAAGGTCTTAGGAAGAAGTTTCTAAAGGCGTCGCTGGCATACTTTGACTTTGGCTCCGTGTCGGTCAAAACTTGCCGGTTTCCAGGTTCTTGCATATTGAGAAGGAGTTTCTCAGACACAAGGCTCTAACATACACGGGGTGCTATAACTTGCCCCCGAGTCCAGTTTGGCTTTGCCTGTACCAAATTAAGCCCCCAAAGTATGCTCCGACACGAACATACCCCTAGACCACCGAAAACCCCCCCCTTAAAACCGCTTAAATCCCTATGAGAACCCCTTTAGACGGCGCCTTAGAAGTGGGTTTAGGGGAGAAAAAAGGCGAGAGGTACAAGGGCGTTTCAAAGGGGTTTGAGGGGAGTAGGTTTAGAGGCTGGGACTCTGGCTCAGAGTCGTACCTTTTTTGGTTCGAGCTTGGCTGTTCTGCTTCCAACCGTATCAACTTTCGTTGGAGGCTCTCAAAAGATGTTTTGGAGCAAGAAACGGAAACTGGACGGCGGGCCAGTTGAGCTGGCACTAACCTGGGCCCATTTTGCTCCCTGGGTGGAGATCTGGAAGTCTGAACCTCTGGAAGATTCTGCTCGATGTGCTAGATGGGCTTGCACGGCCGCGCGTACTGCGAATCATCGCGTTCAGTGCATTGCCCAGTTGCGAACAACGCCGGACACAGGCAGGCGCTCAATTTCGTGCTCGCTGAATCACTCGGGCGATGCAGTTTCAGCTCATTCCTTTGAATCCAGAAGATAATCGTCACTGGGCACTTTTCTGTCAGCGGCGACTGTGTCACGAAAGGAGGTCCAAGCATAATTTGGGCACACCATGCACGCATTGCCTTTGGGGACGAGAAACAACTCCCAAACACAGCGATTCTTCTTGTCAGCAGCACATGTGCATGTAGGACTTGACCCTGCATCGGAAATGGTGCTGTGCCCCGAAACAGATGCAGGGAAGCACTACGATGCTCCATATCTCCTCTTGCCACTTTCACACTTTCACTAGCAAGACTTCCAGACTTCCTAATCTTCCAAAAAGCAGCGCTCCAGGAACCAGAACAAAGAACGGCGACAGCAACCACATCACCACATCATACCACATCAACGACCAACACTCGCGGAACGTCAACCAGTGCCTGGTCAGGCATGTCGACTTGCTGGTAGGTCTCGAGATCCTTCAGAGGCAACCCACGACCCTTCTGACCCTTCTCTCCGCATAACTTCTTGGAGTGCGTACCCCCCCGCCTTATGACCATCACCAAGCTTATTGCAACCGAGCCAAAGGTTGCGTAAGGGCGTCTTCTCCAGCATTCGGGCCAACGCCTCGCGGGAACTTCCGAACCCACAAAGGGCTCTGCGTCTCCCCGCTACGAAGGCGACGCTAAAGCCTCAACTTCCATGTGCGGTAGGGGACCATTAGGACATGAATTGCGCCAGGGACCACTGAATGCGAAAGCGACCTTCCGATGTTCCAAGGAGTGCAGTGGGGAGCTGAGAGGCACACAAGGAGGCACTGAGCCAGGACACACGAACTTCTGAAAATGAGCTGTCCGGGGTTCCCATCTAGCTCAAAATGTTGAAGGCACCCCGCAGCAAGAACCCGGAAACAAAAATAACAACAACAACTCACAGGGCATCGAACGAGTTTCCATGAAGCCTTCCCAAAGACCTGCCCGGCTACGTCCGAAGCCAAAGAGGGCAACTCGAAGATGCACGTCTCCAGAGCGATAGTCAGCAAGCATCCACAATCGCTGTGTCCGTGCTATGTCCTTTTTCTGCTTATGTTAGGACAGCAGGCAACGTCACTTCGCCTCGACACCATGGTCGGTGATGTCGTTGAACTCTAGGCCAAGGTTCTCAAAGTCGGACTTGCTCTCAACGCACTTGGCAATGGCCTGTTGCAAGAAGCATGCTCATGATCTTCGTGCTCAAGTGGTGTTGGCATCCTCCAGAACAAGATGCTGCTTTATCAGACTTTGAGGTCACCGCGTCACTTCCCTCATCTCCGATCCCATTGCCCGAGACGTCCAGGCGCTTGAGGCTGCTCTGCGTGAGCATACGGCAGATTGCCTGTGCCAAGCTCATTTCCAACTGCGCTCTGGTATACTCTAAGTGGATGTTGTAACTTGTACATAACTAGACTCACTAGACTCCGAGAGACCCGCCACTGACAACTCCGCCAAATGCTGCGTCTGACTTTGTTCGATGACTCGATGACTGGACTCGGCGCCGCCCCGTGCGGGGGGCTTAGGGGTGCATGACCGACGTGTTCAAGCACAGCGTTCTTGCGTTCGGACCCCTGGCCACCGCAGAGCACGCTGTCAAACGCAAGCTGGGGGAGCGCTCAGCGAGGCCCTAGCTTTCGTTCTGCTGTCTTCCGGCTGCACTTCGGTTTGAGTTCTTTGGACGCCGGAAGCCTCTCCTGAGGAGGGCGAGGCCTTGGGGCCCTGGATGAGAAACCCCTGCAGGACTCCTGCGGGGAGGGAGGGAGGGGGAGGGAGGGGGGGGAGGGAGAGAAGGGGGGAGGGGAGGGGGGAGGAGAGGGGGGAAGAGAGGGGGGAGGGGAGGGGAGGGGGAAGGCTGAGGGTAGATGGTGACAATCACAAGTGGCATGGCCTTCGCTGCCACGGGACCTCTGAACATGAGACCACAGTGAAAGGCCGTGTCATGTAACTGACAAGGACGCCACCAGATGCTCCCTTCGTTTGGCCTTGGCCCCATCTGGCCCGATGGAGTTGTTGCTTACGTTGAAGTCTTTCAGGGAGCCGCACTTCTCGAGGACAGCGCACAGCGCCTGACAGTCGCGAGTCACACGGCCTTCGCTGCAACGGCACCTCTGAACATGAGACCACCGTGAAAAATTACCGTGAAAGGCCCTGCTAGATAAGCGGACAAGCACGCCAGCAGATGCTCCCTTCATCTTGCCTTGGCCCCATCTGGCCCGATGGAATTGTTGCTTGCATTCCCGTGGCTGACATCGTGCAGGCAGGTGCACTTCTCGAGTACGGCGCAGAGCGTGACAGTCACAAGTGCCCCGGCCCTGCAATGGGACCTCTGAATTTCTGGGCAAGAAGGCGGCTCGTGTCGCCTCGCCTTCATGTGCTCATCCCGGAGGCTGTTGCTGCTGATGTTCAACTCGGTGAAGGTTCCCTTCTCGAGCACTGTGCACAGAGCCTGGCACCACTGACATGGCCACATGGCCTTCCCCAAACGCCAAGTCGCCAAATCGCGACAGGTAACCTAGAACCCTTGTGAACATCGAAACTTGTGACACTCAAACCCCAAAGACGGCATTGGCGTCCAAATCCCACGCCCCCCTGGCACCTGGACAAGCCCTGATGCTCCAATGCCCAAACCCTGGAGGTCTCCGGAGATGTCCATCTTCTCAAAGTCCAGGGCAACATCCTGGAGGCAACTTCACGCATGGTTTGCACGAGGCGTTTACAGGCAGCACTTGCACAAAGGAAGCCAGCCCTCACAGCTTCTCTGAGATTCACACAGGTTCACACGACGTCAAACAGTCAAACGACTGGATCCTAACTCCACCTCGCATAGGTCCCACAGTGGTTACAGGGGATTCGGAGAGCAATTGAGGTAAGGCTCGTCCGGAGCCACGGCGGCCTTCCATACTCCAAGCAGCGTCTTGGAAAGTCGCGTCAGGGCCTCAGGGAAGAGCTTCCACGGAGTCTGAGACTGCTTTGGATGCATTTGATCTGGACGACTCGCAAAGAAAGACGCCCCTGTAGAAACCCGACTGCAGCCTCTCAAATTCGCCTGGCTTCCTGCCCAGAAGCGTTTGGAACAAGCAGACCCGGATCAGCCCCCCCCCCCCGCCCTGTGGGACCCCCCCCAATCGCATGGAGGCGCTGCAAACCGATGCTGTGGGGGGTTCCCGTCTGTCGGCGGCTTCTACAGAGGCGGCTCCCTCTTTTTCTGGCAGCTTTCGGGACCCCCCCTGAAACGCCCCCTGAACCTCCCTGTTACCCCCCTTGACCATTCAAACCCTCTTTCCTCCTTTCCTGTCCTGGGGCCCGCCCGACTGCCGAGGCAGCGCGCGCAAGCGTTTACAAAAGAATGTTCATAACAAACGCCGCCGCCCTGCCACCCAGGCCTCGGGGTCGCGTGCAGGATGCATCCAGGGAAGGGATCTGTGAAACCTGGGACGAAATCTGTCACCCCCTGACCCGTCCTGCGCACAGCAGGCCAGAGGTCCACGTGTGTGTATGGTTTTCGGGTTTGGGGGGGTTTTGTAAGGGAACTGCTGAACTGCTGAGTCGGGAAACCCGAACCGGCCAAACAAAAGGCAAGATAGTGCAACCCGGACTCAAGCCCTCGTCATTCTCAAAGTCGGCCTGGCAAGCCACACGCTTTCGAAGTTCAGCAGAATGGGCCGTCCTACATCGTCCTACATCCTACATGAGATGACCGTAGCACTGCAGTTGGGAAGCTGCACAAGTGTCCGGAAGGCAACACTTGGGTCCAAAGAGCTTTCGGATGGTTTTGAGGGTCCAGCTTCGGAGATTGCGAGACTTCAGGCCCCCGAGACTTAGGGATTCAGCCTGATTCAGCGCCCCAGAGCTGCGGCTCAGCAAAACCCGGCTCCAACCTCCAGTCGCCATGAACCTCCCCTCACAAACCCCCCAAAACCCCCCAAAACAACCCTATAAAGGCCCTCTCAGCCCCCTAAACACCTCGAAACCTTCTCGCCCTCCTGCCGGCCTCGCGCCAGATGCGGCGGGCCAGAAGCTCGTCTCCGGACCTGAGCACGGTTGGGAGGTTTAGGCCTAGGCGGTTTAGGCGGCTTAGGGTTGAGGGAGGTTTTGGGTTTCGGGTGTCGGCCGGGTTGCAGGTTTTTGGCTTGGAGGGATGTTGAGGCGTTTCTTGGCGGGACGGGGTTTGGGGCTTGGGGTTCATGCTTCAAGTTGGGGACTGGGTTTGGGGAGCCAAGGTCTCGGAATTTCATAGGGCAAAGGGTGTGCAAGCGAATCATTAGACCTCAAGACTTGCCCAGGGTCTTGGGGGTGAGCTGTGACCCCCTCCTGCTCAACTAGACACAAACGGGGGTTGCCCTTCGGCACAAACCCCAATACCAAACGGAGCCCGAGCGACGTGACCAGTGTCCGCAGCTTCCGGCCGTAGTAGCCGGCCACCTGGAACAAAACTCGAGGCTCCAGAAAGTTCAGATGGGGGGAGAACTTTCGGAGGGAACCCATATGAATCCACACTATTCTCTGCTATTCTTCAACCCTTTCAACCCTTTCAACCCTCTGCTCCCGGCACCTGCTCTCGAACGGGGTGATAAAGGACAAAGGTCAGTAGGACCTGCAGGGGTCTGGCATGGTCGCGCGTTGTGATCGGATTGGGGAGATGATGGAGATGAAAGGGCTCGAACGCCAAAGTTGGAAGAGCCGGAGGCTGGTCGTGAAGGGTTCTGCAAGCCAAGCTTCCCTTGCGACTTCGAGAGCCCTCCCAGATCCGCCTGCATGGCCGGGATGGCCAGACTGAGCACGGCGACCACGGTGGATCCGCCCTCGCGCCGCAGGTAGAACAGCGCACCGAGCGCTTGCGGCACGTTCTCCAGAAGTAAGAGAAACCTGGAAAGGTCGCGCGTGGCAGACCAAGCCCTCGACAGGCCAATGCATCAAGAAAAAACTGCTGACCGGGCGGGCTATGTACACATCTTTGCGAAACAGAACGCAACCTCTCAAATGCCCCCCCCCCCCCCACCTTTTCGTAGGAGTCAGCTGTTTGTACAGCAGAATCACCAGCTCTTCACCCGGCTTCACACTGTCTCCTCCGGGCTCACCCCCCATCACACTCAGAACATCCACAAAGTCTCCCAGCGCCTGCGTCAGGAGTGAGCAGGAGCACCGCCAGGTGTGAGCTCACCAGCTCCGCGATCAAATCCTGCGCGGGGCTCAAAATACCGCCGGCTTGCCGGGCTCTGGCCAAGTTCCCCCGTATGCCAAGGCCCTCTGCTCTGGGGCACGGTCCTCCACGAAGAAGCAGAAGACATGGATGATCACAAGGTAGGCCAAGCAGGCCACGCCCATGTTCTGGATCTCTTCCTTGTCGGACTGAAAGCAGATGAATGCGAACATGATGTCCTGCACAAAGCAGAAGATGCAGAAGGATGCAGAAGGATGATGTTGATCAGGGAGTTGCTGGGGAGCGACCGCACTCACCGCCCTCCGACACCCTCTTCTCGAAGTGCGGCTTGCTGCGAACCATGAGCTCAAGACCCGAGAGGGCTTTCGAATGGCGTTTGGGCTTCAGCTCCATTCAGCTTCCCCCCCTTCCCCCCCCCCTTCCCCCCCCCCACCGACCAGGCCTTGAAGGTGTCGTATTGGTCGGAAAGGATGGGCGCCATTCCTGCAACACAGGCCTGAGGCACGGAAAGGGCGCAGTGTCTGCGAAAGGCCCTCTTGTCTTGGGGGGAGTGATGGGGAGTGGGGCTGTGGTTTGGGCCGGGGGCCCCTAAGGCCTGGAGCTTGAATCATGTGGCTTGAAAATAGCTGAGTAGAAACTGCACATCCTCATCCGCCCAGCTCTGCAAGCCCGCACCTGCGCGAAGGCGGTGGTGCCGTACCGTTTGCCCGAAGGGAGGCGACGCGCCATCACGAGTGCTTGTAGGACCTGCAGCTCGGGGGCTTCTCGCGACGATGAAACCTTTTTGCATATTGAGAGCCTGGGCTGTCAATGCCATCCCAACAGTATGGCCGTGGATACTTAAGAGGGGTTGACTTGTCGAGTGGCGCTTGCCCGGCAAACTGAGTACTCGGAAAGGTGCGTCCCAACGTCTATCAGCTCCGACAGTAGTCCTATAGTCCCTTCTTGAGCTGCGCGTACCATGGCCAGCCCGTTGCACAGGAGCAAGCCGGCGTAGACCTTGGCGCGGGAGGAGATTCCAGAAGTTCGGGCGCGGGATCACAGGAGGGGTTTGCGATGTTGCGAGGCTTGGGAGTTTCGGAGTTGGCTCCAGGGGGCACTTGTCACCTCCGGAGTCTTCTGAGTCCACCGAGGCCCTCTTCAGGGTGCTACTGGCGTGAGGTGAGTGTGAGGTGAGCTTATGCAGGCCTTTGTGAGCCCGGTAACTTTGGGATCTGAAAAGGGAACTGATGGGAACAACGTACGGGGTGGGGGGGGATGAACTGTAGGCTGAGCTCCGGCCCCAAACCCCAAACCCAAAACCCTAGGAAACATCTATACCCTCACCCCCAAGGTGGTTTAGGGCTGCCAGGTCGCCTCCCAATCAACTCCAGTGTCTTTGGAGAGCCTCCCCGACGGCAGGGGGCTTGGGGCTTTGAGAGGCCGGATGAACTCAGGATGAGCTTCTCGGGCTCAGGAGCCGCAAGATGAGTAGCACTTAAGTCGGGCATTGAGGGGCTTTGGGGGGTGTCTGGGGTGTCTTTGGCGCAGGGGCAAAACGCCCCCAAAGAGAGGCAGCCACTCGGCCTGCCGCTCTGAAAGCTCCAGGCCAAGGCCGCAAAGCTCGCCGACATCGTGCAGGTCAGCGAGAGGCCCAGGAGAACCTGCAACTTTGGGAGCCCGGATGCGTTGGGAACTCTTTGGGGCGCAGCCTTCCGGACTCCGGTGATTCCCCCCTGGAACCCATGACCCGCAAGGAAAAAGAACTGAGGCGTAGTTTGAAAGAGCGGCTTCCCTAGAATGCGGGGGACTGTCCGCGAGAGTAAGTTCATGCTTGTACACACCAGAAGTCAAGGGCCACGTGGCAAGGTGGCATCTTACGCGACTGCGGCAACGAGAATGAGATAGCACGCTGCAACTTCTCTCCTCGTCACCAATGCCGGGTCCGGAGCCCACTACGGCGCTACGGAAGTCCTCCCTGAAAGAATGAGCCCTGTAAGCTCCAGCCTACAAGTTCTGCATCCGGGCCCTGGGCCCATGAAACCAAAGTCAGAGCCTCAAACCTCAAGCCTCAAACCCCCCACCCCCCCCCGCCACCCAGGATGCCCCAACAAGAGCTGTGAAGTGCGGGGCCCGGCGGCGCCATTGCACAGAGCGCCTATATCATGGGCTTATCATGGGCTTGTGAAACTGGGCTACCGGGGCCCAGAGAAGCCCAGGAAAGTCAGCATAAGACAGCGGCACTCAGGGGTTGGTGTTCCAACTTTACAAGGCAACATGCAACACCATCATGCACCCACCTTCAGCGTCGTCCCCTTGAAGGCGACAGGCCCGCCATCCAAGGTCGTGTAGCCTGAGAGTCGGAGTGATTCGGAGCTTAGGATTCCGGGGGCCTTGACCCGCTCCACTCCGAAGCCGTGGTAGCTTGACTTGAGTTGGCAAGAGCACCTTGTCAGTGCACACAGGCCAGACGTGACACAACACAGAAACTCAACTCTTCCAGAAGCTCTCCAAAGAGACTTGAAGCAAAGTTTCAAAGATCCACGGATTTAGCTCCGAATGAAACAACCACAGCCTGGGGTTTAAGTACCCCCCCCCACCCCCAGCCCTAAACATCCCTAAAAACTCCCGGGCTCCGCCTTGTCTCTGGGCGCACTTCAAGAGCGCGGTGCCGAGCGTCATGGTACCCGCAACGATGCAAAGCATCACGAAGACCCAGAAGTGCCATCTCAGAGCAGGGGTGGGTTTTTCCCTCCTCTTCTGGGTCATAGGATAGGGATTGTCATAGGGGTTGTCATAGGGATTGTCAAAGGGTGCTCGAAGGGTGCTCGAAGGGTGCTCAACCTGTGCCGGACTGGAACTCGGACCTTCAGAACCTTGGGTCAGGGCTTGGGGAAGTGTAGGGGTTTAGGAAAAGACCTCTCCCGCAAACCTCACTTCTGCATGTCCAGGGCCTGGCCGTGGTCTCCTCGGCGTCCATCTCCTGTAGCTCCGACACTGTGGGCAAGAACGGCTCCTCCACGAACTCGACGTTCCACCCTGCGCAGCTCTGGCGGCTTCTGGCGGCTTCTGGTGGCTTCTCTGGGCTTCTCTGGCGTCCCAGCCTGCGAGGTCTGGAAGCACAAGGCCCCCCGCCAGCTCACCAACAGCGAGCAACGCGAGCTTCATCGCAATCGCTCTCGAAGAAAAGGGGGGGCGCTGAGAGCACCAGAAACCCAAGAACCGACACGCCAAGCGGACTCCGGATCCGGAATGCAGGCTAATTTTACCCGATTCACTGCAACTGTGACTGCGATGGCTTCACCATCACCCTTCGACATGCTGGAATACTAGGGGTTCCCCTTGGCACAGATCCCGCAAGATTACCACAAGTATGGGGCCCTACAGCCGGCAGCCCTACTATGCCCTGCTATGCCCTACGATGCCCTACTATGCCCTATGGACATGCAGACTTGCGTCCGGACTAGAGTCAGTCGGCTGCGATTTGCAAGCGGAAGCCGGATGAGAGTCAAGAAGCCAAAGCGACATGAAAGCCCTAATTACAAGGTTTAGGGTTTAGGGTTTAGGGTTTAGGGTTTAGGGTTTAGGGTTTGGGTTTAGGGTTTAGGGTTTAGGGTTTAGGGTTTAGGGTTTAGGGTTTAGGGTTTGGGGTTTAGGGTTTAGGGTTTAGGGTTTAGGGTTTAGGGTTTAGGGTTTAGGGTTGACTTTTGGAGGCTGTGCCGTAAACTTCTATACCAAACGAGTGCACATCCCAAACACACTCATTCATGGCAACTTATATATATATATGTATGTATATTCTTTCGAAGCCAATGGAGGAAACCTCCAAAGTTCAAATAACTTAAAGCGATATTAAACGCCTTTGTGGCCGCCTCTCCGGCAACAACTTTGTGCATGTCCACCGGTTTTGTTTAAACCCTAAGCCCTAAGCCCTGAATCTTCTTACCGTTCAGCTTTGCTTGGATCCTAAACCCTAAACCCTAAACCCTAAACCCTAAACCCTAAACCCTAAACCCTAAAGACTCAGATGGCGGTTGTTTGGAGTACTCAACTTCGGAGTGTTCTTGCGCTCTTGGAGTCATTGTGGGGTTCGCGAGTGCTACCACATGAGACCCTAACATAAACGGCATCCCAACCCCAGGTGCATGGGAAGGCTCTTCCAAGAGCTTGAGTTTTTGGTCTTCAGGGTTTTTGGGTTTCGGGGTTTTGGGGTTTTAGGGTCTGCTTGAAGATAGATCTACACACTTCCCAAACCCCGAGTCGAGATTCAAGGCTTTTTTTGTCCTGCAGCCTCTTCAGTATCCTTACTGGTTCTTAGTAGGGAATCCCTTAAAGGTATATGTATATATATATATATATACATATGTACATATATATATATATATATATACATAGGGGGATATAAAGTACCCCATTCCCTCGTACTAAGAACCAGGCAGTATCTCATCTTGGAGGCGTCAGACAACTCTGCCAGCAAAAGGCCTCAGAACTTTCCAAACTCCAGACCGCTAAGTCATACACTCCCCCCACACCCCTGTGTCCCCCTAAAGCTCCTGTGTCTCCCCAAATCCCAAACCCTAAACCCTGAAACCCCTAAAATGCCTAAAGCCTGAAAACCCTAAAACCCCTAAACTCCCCTGAAAACCCTAAACTACCAACCGCAGAATCAATGAGACGCGCCCTAGACCCTAAACCCTAGATCCCAAACCCTAAACCCTAAACCCTAAACCCTAAACCATAAACCCTAAACCTTAAACCCTAAACCCTAAACCCTAAACCCTATACCCTCCTTTGGGAGGCGCCAAGTTGCCAAGCTGGCAGTTGGTGGCTCCGTGCCTGAGGGCTCAACTTGGGGTTTAGGGTTTAGGGTTTAGGGTTTAAGGTTTAGGGTTTAGGGTTTAGGGTTTAGGGTTTAGGGTTTAGGGTTTAGGGTTGAGGGGTTTAGGGGTTTAGGGGTTTAGGGGTTTAGGGGTTTAGGGGTTTAGGGGTTTAGGGGTTTAGGGGTTTAGGGGTTTAGGGGTTTGGGGTTTAGGGATTTAGGGGTTTAGGGGTTTAGGGGTTTAGGGTCCTCATGCATGACTGGGGATCCTACGAGGCGGAGGCCACAGCATGAAGCTCCCAAAGCGAGTTCCTCGTGCGAGGCGCGAACACCCACGTGAACACGGAAGACTCCCTGGTGCTTCGTAGGGAATGAGGGAATGAGGAACTTTCTATCCCCCTATATATACCCTTGTACACCCTGGAATCCTGCTAAGAACCAGTAAGGACGCATTTTTGGGGCCCTTATAGGGGATTATATAGGGACTACGATAGGGATCCACTTCCCCATTCCCTACGAAGCACCAGGTAGAAGAAGCTGAGGCGCCGGCGCCAAAGTATGGTGAGACAAAGCCCAAGTTGGCCTTGACAACCTTCAACTGGTTGAAAAATCGCGGCATTTCCATTGTTCTACCCACAATTCGATTTGTCTACCCACAATTCTTTACATATAACGGCAAGCAAGATCGACTAGTCGATGCTGTCGGATCTGAAGCTTCGTTTGACCATGATTCAGTCTCGACAACTTTGCTTAGATATCTCTGCGAGGATTCGTGTCTCGCCTTTTCAACCTTGATCGGATTACCTTTTGAACGTCCAAATCGGAGGTCTTTGTAAAAGCTTGTGTGGATCTGCAGCGAGCCCTTGCAGTCTTGGTCTTGAGATCCCACACTTTGCTTGTGTCGTCAGAACTTCCAGAGGCCAAGGTGTTTTCATCTATTCTGCAAAGGGCAAGTACGAAACTCTTGTGTCCTGAAGTCGTCGCCGCTGGCTGAGGCCAAGGTATTCGCATTGTGAAAACTGGCTGTTTTCCCGTCTGAGCCTTGGCTCCAAAAAGGGCCCCTGCGGCAAGTCGGTGCAGTCGATTGAAGTCAACACGCAGACTTAGACTGTACACAAGTACTGGTGTTTTACCTAGCAGGCTTCGTACGCGCTGGTCTACGAGCACTATTTCACACCCGTGACTCTTCTGGCGTAGAAGCCTGGCCTGTACAAAGGTCCAAGCGAAGAGTGGATTTGATTTATCCCTTCTGACCCGTTCTTAGGGTCTGCAGTCTTCCTTCTTTGAAGCTGCTTAGCCCTTTTCTTGTTTACGGACTCAATTGGCTGTTCGACATTCAAACAGTTAGTGAACAAACGCTCAACTAACTTGGTGCTCTCCATGACCTTCGTCAATGAATGGATCAGAAATCATGACGTCTGTGTCGATCCAGCGAACTTCGTCCGTTGGCTCCTTGGTCGGTCGTCCTGATAATAAGGATCGCCGTATTGTTCTCCCTTGGCTCACCATAGGGATTCTCGCATTGACGCGATCTCTATAGAGAGTCGCTTATCTTCAGGCTTACTCATCTTTGGGTTTCGGAGCGTGTCGCTAAGACTACGACTGTCCGTAACCATACTTGCCTCATAAAGGCCGCAGAAGATGCTTCCCACTTCTTGCGGTCTAACTTGCCGAAAAGATCTGCGACAGCAGCTCGCAGTCTAACACCTTCTTCTATCCCTGCCAGGCATAACTGATGAGACGCATGTGCCCTTCATCAGATGACATTAAGCTAGGAGTTCCAAGAGCATTCAACCTAGCTCCCTGACTTCGGTAAAGTTCAACAGAATCTTCACCTTTGACCTTCATAACTTCGCTCTCATTTGCATGACAAGCGTCAGTAATGACGCACGAGATAAGGTCATCCCAGTCCAGAACGTTTGCTCTGAAGCCTCTATCTGGCGTCGCCAACACATAGTCGACAGCCTTATTCGCCTCACGAAGGTCTGCCACAACTGCTCCTGCACTTGCGGACTGCATTCGACTAACACGCTATGCCAAGTCCGGACGGCATTGTCTAGCCACCCATGAAAGACTACCTGCTATACACTTCAGCTGTAGCTTGTCCTTGTCGGTCAAGGGCTCACCGGCTTTTCGTTTAGGAGCAACGAAAATCCTCCTAACTTTCAACGTCGTCTCCTTGCATGTGACAGTGACGGTGAAATCATCTGCCTGAGAAATTTCTTTCCAGCAGTAGCGGACAGTTCCCCGCTCTACCTTACCGCACCAAACTCCTTCAGCAAGTCCTCGATGATAGGCTCTGCTTCGGGCTCAGCCGCCCATAGCAGATCATCTACGCGTGTGCAAAGTAGCGCAATAATACATCCCTCTTTATTGCGAAGAACATAAAGTGCCTTGAAGACTGCGTTTTCTCCAAAACCTCACTTCTGTGCACTATTCTTGAGACGTTTCCAAAACTTTCGTCCCCCATCGCGAGTCCCATAAACGGGTACTCTCGCCAAATATCTGCGCTCCGGAGGCTCCCTAGGAAGTCCCCCTTTTGGTTGTTTGAGGATTAGTACTCTGTCTAATTCCTCTCCCTGAAAGTAAGCGTTCGTGATGTCGGCTGCACCGATCTTCACGTTTCTCGACGCGGCAAAGCTGAATATTTCATTTTGTGCCTCTATGTCTGCCGTCGGGGAATCCGATCGGATATCTCCAGACTCTAAGTCACCTCGGGTGACAAGCCGACTCTTGCGCTCCATTTCGATGTCTGGCTTGGTCCCCCTAAGAACGTCGTTCTTATCAGTGTCTACCCACTTGAGCGGTACTTCTTCATGCCCTTCGGCCTTGAGCTTTTGGTATTGTTCTTCGGTGAGATCTAGCGCGGCATTAAACTGCCTCCACTTCCCCCATTCTGTCTCACGGGATCCATCGATTCCCTTCTGAAGCGGGATCCATCGATTCCCTTCTGAAGCTCTGGGGTACACTTTTCATATGTGAATACCTCATTTAGGGCAGCTTTCTTTTCGTTAGAATAGCTGCTTCTTTTCGTCAACCACTTTCTGGCACTCTCGGTCTCCATGCGTTCGGAAATGAAAGTTCGATACTCATTACAAGCTTTGGACCCATACTCGGGAATGTTAAACTGCGCTAATCAGATGAGTCCTGTTCTTCGGGCACCGGAACATCCGTCGCCTCCAACTGTGGATTGTTCTCGCCCATCTCTTGCGCTGTAGCTGTTCCTTCGCGCTGAGTGTCCTCCATTTCAGGTTCTTCAACTGTGGGCCCTGCACGGGGCTCTGCCCGTGACTCTTCACGAGTAAGTCCCACGCTGCGCCGAACTGTTCTCAATCCCTGCGTAGGATTTGAGCGCACTGCAGAAGACGGACGTCCGTCACTGTCTTCTTCATCATCTGCGTCACGTGCCTTCTGCCATCGACAAAACGTTGTTGCTCTCTCTCAGATTCCATGTGGTACTGTAGACTTCTTTTGCTAAGGATTTGATACGCTAGAACCTCCGCCGACGTACATGGTCGGAGTTTGCCCAGACTCGTTGCTACGGGCACACCTTTGCGCGTTACCCCCACTGTCTTTGCATTAAAACCGATGATACGGGAAACACCACGCCAGCTGGGCACACCGTTTGAATCTCTTTCAATACGGTAGCACACTAAGTCTCCTTCCTGAAGCGGTCCCGCCTTACGCAGTACGGCGGCTCTTGCTCGCCTTGACGTATCTGCGTGAACATAGGCTTTCCTCGCAGTATTGCGACACTCTATGCTCCTTCCAAATGCAGTGGACGGATCCATTACACCACTGAGTACGCCAAGTTGGCTTAGCTCATCTTCGTCTAAAAGACGTCCGACACCCCTAGGCTGTCTACCGAGCACCCACAGCGACGGGGAGAATCCTCCGTGCCGAAAAAACTCGTTTTTCGTGACTTGACACTCGGTCATAGCCGCTTTCACTTGCTGCTTACCTTGAAGGTTGTGAAGTTTACAAACTCTTTTAATAATCCCTCCATGTCTTTCGCATCTCCCTATATGCTCAGGGCTTTCAAGCCCGGCTTGTCTTAAGACAACACCATGCTGCGAGAGGCCAGTTGCGAAAGCACCACGGTTTCGCAGACCCCGATCTGTTGATACAGATTCGGGCCATCCTGCCCACTGTACCCAATGCCTTTGAAACTTCTTAAGACACCGAGCACTCGTTGGCTGCCCCTCTCCTACTCGCACTAGGGCAACGACTTGACAACAAACGCCTACACAGATCATGTTGAGGAATTGGTATTTGTTTCTGTCCGAGTCCTGAACTTCGAACACATCAATTGAGACTTCCTTGTTGAAAACATAGGAAGGAGGCGAGATTGGATGGGGCTTCGGAGTCTCCTGCAAAACTGCACACGCAGGACACCTGAATGCCTTTGCTGCGCTAATCATCTCTTCCGAAGCTCCCGAACCTCTCAAAACTTGCAACAGAACTTCCTTAGGCTTGTGACATCATGTTGTGAAGTCGCCTAATAGCGATCCTCACCTTCCTGGGAACCTTAGCCCACTCTCTACGTCTTTCGGCTTCGTCCTCAGCGAAACCAGCGAGGGTACAGTTTCCAGCATGTCATCTTCCTGATCAGGGGTCTCTAAAGTTGAGATGAGGCGAAGAACCTCTAAAGCTGCTTTGAGCTTGGGTTTGCGCTAACCCCGTTGAACTGCTCGACTGACTAACAACTACAAAGTCAATAGAGTCACTCAACTCTTGAGACGAAGTACTCTCTACTCGATAGAGGTGTCTATTCATGGTCTTCACGAAGCGCTTTACTACTTCACCTGCCTCCATCTGGGTCAGGGGTGTGTCCTGAAGTGCACGTCGAATGAGGTCCTGGGCCTTAAGGGGCGCTGACTGCACGCGGGGCATCTCTTCGACAAAAGCGCAGCAGTCCAAACACCAGATCTTATGAACGCCCTTGGTTGAACCTCTGTTGTCTGTGCGCTTGTGAGGACAAGTTGCCGCAGGCGGATCTGGCTTGCCGCCTTGGCACGGTCCTCGGGGATCCGGCTTTAGGTTGGAAAGCTTTGACTTGTTAGTCTTTCCACCAACACCATTCGCAGTGATCCATGCTCGGACAGGCTCTAAGTCCTGAGCGTCGTAATCGGAAAGAGGAAACTCCCTTCTTTCAGCTCGGCCTGCCCACGTGGAAACACGAAGTGCTTGTTACACCACACAAGGGGCTTTTCTCCTGACTCCCCACATAAAGTAGTCTGGATGTTTTAGAACAACATCCCAAAACGTAGAACCTCTATGCACTCCGAACCCAAAAACGGTGTCCGAACCCTTCAGGCGGCGCATCCAACAACTCGAACGACCCATTCGCTTCTTCAAGCTCTTCTTCGTCCTCCACGAAGTCTTCAGGAGTAAAGATCATGGTCGTCGTCCGCCAGAAACGTCTGAGGCCGCAGCAGTACCTCGGCTTCTTCGCTTTCCAAGAAACGAGGTCTGCACGGACGCGTCTTTGGTCAAGATCGCGGAGAAATGCGCAGCTCTATCCTTGGTGCCACCATGGGTTATGCTGCCTCCTGAGGACGGCTTACGCTGGCAGTCACGGTCACCTGCCCAGTGTCCTTTCTTTCCGGCCGTGCCCAAGGCCAGAAACTTGGAACGCAGAGCGGTCGCGGAATCCGGGGTCAGAAGGTGCAGACCCGTAGTCGCCCCGCTGCCCGCAAGCAGCTCGCTCACATGTGTGAAGAAGTCGCTGGGCATCGCGTCGAAGAATGCAGCCAACACAAAAGGAAAGCTGTCCACGGATAGAGGATGCATCAAAGGCGAGAGTTTCTCTGGCAGGTTCTGCTGGGCGGCGACCGGCCCTCGCGCAGCGGGAAGTCGGCCTGCTCCCGCGGCTGCAGCCAGCTTGACGCGCAGCGCAGCGGCTACCCCGGGCGCGAGGTCCAAATCATCCACAGGCGCCAGCGCCCGACGAAGGAAATCTTGAAGTACTGCACAGAAGCGGGTCTCCGAAGTCTCCCGGTAGGCGACGACGGCGAAAGGAAACACGGCCGGCGGCAGCGGCCACATCAGCGAAGCCAAGTCGTCCATCAGCGGGCGGCCAGGGGCAGATGAAAAGAATGCAGTCGCCTCCTAAGACAGAGCCCGAGACCTGTGAGCGAGCACGCAGCACGTGAATGACAAGCGGAAGAACAGCTCGCAGCCTCTCAGCAGAGCAGCAGAGCCATGCAATCATGCCAAAGGCAAGATCAGCAAGCACGTTGGTGATCGAAAAGCAAAGCGCAACAGGCCGCATTTCGGTGCAGTCAAGCAGTCATGGCAAGATCGGAAGGCACCGCTGTTCGCAGTGAAACTCCAGAACCGGAATGCAGCCAGCAGGCACCCGAGGCAGTAACCCCAGAGCCACCGATGTTACTTTTAGGCGCGCTCGGGCGCATCAAGATGGCAAGCTAAAAGAAGCACGACAGCCGTGCATTGGACACTGACCACCATGCAGCAACAGTCTACAACAGGGCGAAGAGTCAGGGCCCTACACATGCATATTAGCAACATTACCCAACTAACTGCTACTGAGTGGGGCAGTAGTCGAGCTTTGCGCTGGACGCGCCTGTGACGTTACGCAGCAGGCTCAGCAGCCACGAACTTGCCGAGGTTCTCCAAGATGACGGCACACTCCGTACGCGTGCTGGGAACGAGGAACTCGGGCGTTGGCGCGGTCTTTGGTTTGGAAGTCAGCAACTGATCCAGCTGGTGTCCTTTCAGAGCCTGAACCTGCAAGCCGAGCACCTGCAAAATGTTCACGTAGTCCGGGTAAAGAGCGTCGGCATCTACGAGGGCACGGCGTATGAAGTAGAACGAGCGAGGTCCCGAGGCGTCAGTCGACAAATAGAAATTGCCCAGACGGGTGCAGCACAGGAGCGCACCCACACGGCACATGTGATCGTCCCAGGTCTCTCTCGGAACTGCATTATCTTCCAGGATGCGCTTAAACTCGCGGTCGGCGCGAAGTGCGGACCCGGTCACCCAGGCACTGGGGAAGCGCAGCACAATAGCAAGGAGGCTGCGCAGCATGGTGCGCACAGGCAATGCCAGCCGGCAGAGTTCCTCAAAGGAGGCTGCCGCCAGGCTGTGGCCTTTCGGCCCTCAATGCTCAAACCAGTGAAACTTGGCCTAAAGCCGTGGGCATGCTTTCCCATCGGCTTCCATTTGCCCTTGGCTTTCGAACCGGCAAAGAAAGCGCAAACCTCAGCCTGACAAGCTGAAGCAAGGAAAGCAATGCATTCATCGTCATCCAAACTGAAGTCCGGCGCCGAAAGGAAGGCTTCCACTACATCCAGCTCGACACTCTCTGCTGTTGCATCTACCAGAGTCCGCCACAAAGGCAGTGTAGTCGTGTTCGTCAGGCACTAGCTCTTTCTTGTCTGCTTCGGGATCCCAGAAGGATTCCCCCGCATCATAAGAACCGAAAAGGTCTTCCGGCAAGTGAGGCTGTGAGCGCACCTTTCCCTTTCCAGAGCTCTTCGCTCCTTTGTAGGCCGCTGGTCCGTTACGACGGTAGTGTAACTTACCATGCTGTGTAACCAGGGCCTTCTCCATGGCCTCGAACGAAGGTGTCTGTCCCACAGCTGTAAGGACCATTAGTCGCTCTTTGCGATCTAACCCAGAGTTGTCCAACAGAAGGTCACCAAGAATGGTATCTGAGATCTCGACCGTCTTGTCTAGCTCTTTCAGCTTCCGATACCATCCTTTTCTCCTTCCCACATAGGAGTTCATTGACTCTCCTGCTTGCCGGGCCATAACTCCACCAACACTGGCGCCGACACGGCACAGCTCCTTTGCTTCCTGAGCCTGCAGTGGAAAAATCATCTTTCGAACGGCATCCGCTATCATCGTGATCGCGTCTGCACTCTTCAGGACTTCGTGCCCTAAGTCTTGGGCTACGATGTAAGCGTCTCCCCGAAGGGATTCCAGCAAACAAGCACCAAGCATAAACCTTTCATCTGCTTTCGTTGCGTGGTACTTGGCCATCGCACGAAACTCCCATTCATTCGAAACGGATCCACTATACACCAAGAAACCTGACTTAGTAAGCTCAGGCTCTTGGTTGTTTCGAATCGAAGGTTGCCCGCTGGCGGCTATCTCCTAAGGCGAACGAAGAAAGTAAAACGAGCGCTGTCCCAGGATGGGCACTGGCTCCGCTACCAGTGTGAAAACTGGCTGATTTCCCGTCTGAGCCTTGGCTCCAAAAAGGGGCCCCTGCGGTGAGTCGGTGCAGTCGATTGAAGTCAACACGCAGACTTAGACTGTACACAAGTACTGGTGTTTTACCACGCGCTGGTCTACGAGCACTATTTCACAGGCATCTATTCTGCAGAGGGCAAATACAGCATTCGTGTGTCCTTCAAGCGTGACTTGGCAAGTCTTGGTACTAAGATCCCAAACTTTGATTGTGTTGTCGCCGCCAGCTGAGGCCAAGGTGTTGGCATCTATTCCAAGCACGAAATTCGTGTGTCCCTCAAGCATGACTTGGCAGGTCTTGGACCTACGATCCCACACTTTGATTGCGTTGTCGCGACCTCCAGAGGCCATTCGCATCTAGTCTGCGGAGGGCATACTTACTGAGCTTTGTCCTACAAGGGTGAGTTCTTGGCGGCGCCATCACCAGCTGGCTGAGACCAAAAATTTGGCAGACCATCTGCGGAAGGCACTGGCGTTGTCTGCGTGCACTTCGAGGGGGACTTTGCAAGTCTCGGCTTGTTAGGTTCCACACCTTGGGTGTCCTCAACCCTAAACCCTAAACCCTAAACCCTAAACCCTAAACCCTAAACCCTAAGCCCGAAACCCTAAACCCTTGAGCCGACCTCAAGCCTCGGCCTCGGGATCTAAAAAAGCACCTTGCACTACGCGCCAGCCCCCTGAGTGCCAGACACGAATGCCAGCTGAGCCTCTGCCGCTTGCGCGCGAGAAGGTACATGGGAATGGCAGCTGAGACCTGGAGACTAGCCTCGAGGCTTCCTGAGAGAGGAGAGGTAGCCTTCGGCCTTAGCGTACAGCTTCGAGCTGGAAGTTGGGCAGCGCTCCCCCAGCGCTCCCATCTAGACACGGTTGAGGGTTGAGGGTTGAGGGTTGAGGGTTGAGGGTTGAAGGTTGAGGGTTGAGGGTTGAGGGTTGAGGGTTGAGGGTTGAGGGTTGAGGGTTGAGGGTTGAGGGTTGAGGGTTGAGGGTTGAGGGTTGAGGGTTGAGGGTTGAGGGTTGAGGGTTGAGGGATGCAACACATTCAAACAACAACGACGCAGGAAAGCGACGTGAAGCCTGGCCGAGTGGCAATGAGGCAGTCACGGCGCCCAGGGAGATGCAGAAGAGCGGCCGGACCACACTTTGATTGTGGTGGCGTCGCTAGCTGAGGCCAAGGTGTTGGTATTTGTTCTGCAGAGGGCGCTTACAGTATTCGTGTGTCCTGAAAGCGTGACTTGGCAAGTCTTGGTGCTAAGATCCCACACTTTGATTGTGTTGTCGTGACTTCCTGAGGCCAAGGTGTTCGCATCTATTCTGCAGAGAGCTGTTGCAGAATCGTTGTGGCCGGCCAGGTCGCTGTTCTGCATCGGGAGGGGAGGGGGGGTGCGGGGGGGGGGGGGGGGGGTTTTCCGCATTTTTCGGTCGCACCGCGCCGATTTTTTTGAGGGAACACAACCGTGAAAAGCAAACTTGGACGGCAATTGAACGAAATGGAGGGACACGGCAACACTGTGACCACAAGGCACTGCACGGATCTGCTTAAAGAGTTGTAACATCGTGTTCTGACCCTGTGAAAGGCTTCCGCTTCTCCGCTTCTCCGCCTTCAACTGTGCAACTGCCAACCCCCAACGCAAGGAACTCCAGAACTGCAGAGAACAGGTGGCCGCCTTTGGTGCCTTGCGCCTCACTGCCACATCCGTAGCCAGGGCCTCTGATGCACTTCGCATCTTGCGCGTCCCTCACGGCTAAGTGGAATGGACCTGCATCTGTTCTAATCAGGTACCTAAGCACCCGTTCTCGCACCTGCGCTGCGGCCTGTGGGCGGGGGAGGCGGCCGAGCGGCCGCCGCCGTGCGCCATGGCGGTGGAGCGGCACCTGGACCAAAGAAAACTCAGAAACTCAGATGTGTTGGCTCTCATATCGATACTGCCATATATTTGTACCTAAAGCTCTACTGTATGCTATCAATCCCCCCTGCCTCCAGCGACCTCCGTTTACCCTCTTGAGAATTGCGCGCACGTTTTCAATCCCTGCCTGCGGACCCATTCCCAGCAGCTGCTGCCATCATGGCCATCATGGGATTGAGCCTGCAAAGAATCGCCCTCAAGGTACGAAGAAGAGCACGCCGTGACCCTGTCTAAGCTCGACTGAGGCCAGTGCGGCATACCCACACCTGGCCTCAGCTTGATCAAGTGCAGGAGTGGTGTTAAAAAAAGATTCGGTGCAATCCTCTCTGTGCTCCCCACCAGTGTCCTGCATTTTGCTTTGGAGAGCCATCATCGTCGTCATCATCCTGGTCAGGCAGTGCAAGTTTGGCAGGGTTCGTACGTCCGGCAATATCCCACAGCACAGGCTCTGAGAGCCAGGCATCGTCCCGTCTTCTTCTTCTTCCTGGATTGCACACCTGGGCATCCCAGGTCTACCGCCCTATATGACTTTTCACGGCTGATTGCCACAGCAATGAAGCCGAAAAGGCCCAAATGGAGCCTCATAAACAGCAGCTCAAATTTGCAGACCCCAAAACCCAGGCCTGCTCAAAGGCGTCCATGGAGGCTTGACGCTTTTTCTCCCGGTCCTACAGGGTTCCAAGCGTCTCAAAGAGGATCTATGGCACTCCAAGAGCCGCCTAAGCCCTGTCCTCCTCGGCTTCCTTCCTCCTGGAATCCTCCTTCCTCCTGTCCTGGTACGATTTGAAACTTTAGGGTTTGTCCAGGCCGGAGTTCTACTCAATCCGCAGTCCAAGATGCGCAATGCCTTTTGAAGGCATCCAGCCTTATGGAGAGTGTGCTGCGCAACGTTGCGCAACCGCAGGCCTTCTCTCGCTCCTTCTCCTTCTCCCGCTCGCGCTCCTTCTCCTCCCTCCCTAAGGCTCCCGCAAGGTCAAACCGATGAAGCCAGATGCCGGACATGCCGAAGATGCCGCACGACATGGGAGGAGTTGGACTGGGTTCCAGGGTGCTGACGCTTCCTCTTTCTCTCTTGCCGCTCCTGAGCAAAGGTTTGTCGAGGATCAACCTAGAAGTCCGGTTGAACCAATGGAAGGATGGCCTCTACTTTCCTCCACAAGGGCGCAAAGGCCGCTACTAGTGTAATGCGCACAAGATGGTGCCAGGTCCTCCTCTTCACGGCGAAGTCGCTCCTCCTGTGCAAAAAACGGCCCAATTGCTCACCTCTGGCAACTTCTACCAAAGCCGACCCACTGCAAAAGACTCTGCCACTCTCTGCCACTAGAAGGGCCATGTGTTGTCCTCCTCAGCAGCTTCCTTCTTCCGCCGCTCCACGAGCCTGGCGCGCCACTCCTCCTCTTCCCTCAGCCACTGCTCCTGGCCGGGACGGGTGCACCTCCATACGAGGGAGGGCTTTGCGGCTTCGCGGCTTCGCGGCTTCGCTTCTCGACTTCCACTAGCAACTTGCATCCGGCTGCACAAAGTCTCTGAGTAAAAGATAAACAGCCATAAGGGCTAAACGACCAAGGCAAGAAGCCAGATGCAGAAGCTGAGCAACATGAGTACCCTGGCCCCAGAACGCCATGACGAGAGCGGCGATCCGAAAAACTTGCGCCCAAAGAGGTGGGGAGACGAAAGCTCTGCCCCGAAAGGGGCTGCAAGTAGGGGGGGGGCTTTCATGGTTCAAGAGGCGAGGCCATGTCAAGGCTCCAAAAGCAGTTGCGCGTGTGCAGAAGAAGCCGCCACGAACGTACCGGTTAAAGCCCAGCTCGATCAAAAAGAGCAAACTGTACACACTCTGAAGCGAAAGAAACCGTCATGAGCAAGGGCTACGTCAGTGAGCCGATAACCAAGACAGCTCAAAAGCAAAGTCTTGAAAAGGCCAGCAAAAAGACAAGCGTTAATCGAAGAAGTCAGAACAGCAAGCCTGTACAGCTTGTCACTTGACGAGAAGGGGATTCGAAGCGCTTGACATGGCCCTGCATGTGGCACCTCAGCATTCCCCACGGCATGTTGAACATCATTCCTGAGTCTGTTTGCTCACCTCCAAGCTCGGCACATGGTTGGCGCGAATTACTGAAATGTCGCGGACGATATCTGGCGCGGCGAATGGACTACAATAGGAGGTTTGAGTTGGACGTCTTAGGAACAGTCAAGCCCTACAGAGAAGTTCGGAGAATTTGGACCTCAAGCCAGTTAGGAGATTCAAGTTACGTCTGAAGACAAGTCCAGAGCTTCATGGCAGCACAACTAAGAGAAGTTTCGATCACTACTCTTGGAGGTGACAGAGCAAAGAGACGAGATGCCTCCGGTCAGCCTTCCCCAGTTGGGTCAGGACTATCTCAGAGAGCGGGAACTTTTCACAGGAGGCAAGCGGAGCCACTGAGGAAACAGGCACGATATTCTTCCAGGTCAATTAAAGGACTTTGACGGTCTCAAAGCCTGATCCAACTCTGATGCGCAAGGGAATTGCAGGCATTGCAGAGCATGTGCTCGGGAAGTACCCGGCGGTCTGAAAGGAGTTGCTGGCAGCATCCACGTCTTCGTCGGAGGGAGGTGGAGAGAAGCCTGTAGCGAAGGCCAGTAGTGTCACCACGTCCTCAACTACGTCGACAACAAGGCCCAACACAACAACGTCATACAACGTGGCTCAAGTTGTATGTTCAGATGTTGCAAGTGGGTGCATGACTGGGGAGCTACACCGAGGAAGGAAAGATGTATGGTGTCCTCCGGAAAGGGCCACATGGGCCACTATTCGAAGGAGGGCAAAGACTACGCCGGCTCAATTAGAATGATGAGCCAATGGCAGAAGGCGGTCGACACCGAGCCTCACCTACACTATCACCTACACTATCACCTCACCCGAAGGAAAAGATACCAAGCAGAGGGAGATGTTGAATCGATCAAGGCGTTATTGATGGCGGCGGGCCCAACTACAAGTCAACCTTCTACAAGTCAACCTTCGACAGCTCTACGGCAGATTCACAAGGGTTGAGGAGCTTTCAGAACCGAGACCCCTGGTTCTTAGATTCGGCTTGCAGGAGACCGAAAGGAGCTCACCCAGAACGATGGTGGGACGATCCTCGTGCAGAAACGGAAGTTCAAGCGATCATTCGGATGAGTTGGCCTGTCAAAAGGTGGAGGCGCTAGTGGTGGTGCGAGGGTTCGCCGCAGGAAAATATTGCAGGCTGAAACGGAAGTCGACGGAAAATGCAGGCCGTGCAGGCCGGGGGCAATCCCGGGATAAAGCTTCCATATGCTCTCGCCCTCTCACAAGAACGCTCTCCATTGCCGACTCTTTCTCATGGGAAGTTTATATCTCAGACTCACAAGAGCCGTTGCATCGACAGTCCCGGCAACTTAGGCTTTTGACTTGAGGAGCTTCTAAAGATTCTAGGCCAACAAATCGCAGCCTCAAGGTTGAGAGTAACAGATGAACAGCCACAATCTCGACAGCTTGGTCTGTGATGTCTGTGATCAAAGCACCCCGACATGTCCATGGAAGCTGCCACTGCACGCTTTAGCTCCGAAGCGCCCCATGTGCTATCACCCACGCAAGAGCAGAAGAGCAGGCCCCGTCCTCTGCATACGGCACCTGTCTCAGGGCGTCACTTCCCTACACTACCAGAACTGTGAAGCTTCCATGGAAAGCCTCTATAGCGCCGAACACTCGACCTAGTACTCGACCTAGTACTGCGCTGGATAGAACGTTTTAGCCTCGATTGGCAGCAAACCTGGACACCACGGCACCAGAGCATCCAAAATGCACGGGGTTGTAACTTGCCCCTGCGTACACGAAGATACCACCCCAATCTAGAACCAGGGCACGCAACAATGTAAGTTATAGGCTGCGAAGAGTTTTGAAGGGTTGAAAAGGGCGCCTGCTTTTATTTCGCTTGGTTCAAAGTTGCTGTGTTACAGGGTCTTACAAGAGGAAAGGGGTCTAATAGAGGTGCCGTTGAGAAGGGTCTGGGAAGGGCTTCAGAAGTTCCAACTTGCCGCTGTCTTTTGGTATCGAAGAACTCTTAGAAGGGTTGAAGAGGGCGCCTGCATAATCTGGTTCCGTTCCAAAGGGCTTTGAAGGGGTTTTTGGAGGGGTTTGAGGCTCTGGCATATGCGGGCTCGATATTGGAGCCAACTTGCCGTTTAGAAGGTTTTAGGAAGAAGTTTCTAAAGGCGTCGCTGGCATACTTTGACTTTGGCTCCGTGTCGGTCAAAACTTGCCGGTTTCCAGGTTCTTGCATATTGAGAAGGAGTTTCTCAGACACAAGGCTCTAACATGCACGGGGTGCTATAACTTGCCCCCGAGTCCAGTTTGGCTTTGCCTGTACCAAATTAAGCCCCTAAAGTATGCCCTGACACTAACATACCCCTAGACCACCGAAAACCCCCCCCCCCCTAAAACCGCTTAAATCCCTATGAGAACCCCTTTAGACGGCGCCTTAGAAGTGGGTTTAGGGGAGAAAAAAGGCGAGAGGTACAAGGGCGTTTCAAAGGGGGTTGAGGGGAGTAGGTTTAGAGGCTGGGACTCTGGCTCAGAGTCGTACCTTTTTTGGTTCGAGCTTGGCTGTTCTGCTTCCAACCGTATCAACTTTCGTTGGAGGCTCTCAAAAGATGTTTTGGAGCAAGAAACGGAAACTGGACGGCGGGCCAGTTGAGCTGGCACTAACCTGGGCCCATTTTGCTCCCTGGGTGGAGATCTGGAAGTCTGAACCTCTGGAAAATTCTGCTCGATGTGCTAGATGGGCTTGCACGGCCGCGCGTACTGCGAATCATCGCGTTCAGTGCATTGCCCAGTTGCGAACAACGCCGGACACAGGCAGGCGCTCAATTTCGTGCTCGCTGAATCACTCGGGCGATGCAGTTTCAGCTCATTCCTTTGATAATCGTCACTGGGCACTTTTCTGTCAGCGGCGACTGTGTCACGAAAGGAGGTCCAAGCATAATTTGGGCACACCATGCACGCATTGCCTTTGGGGACGAGAAACAACTCCCAAACACAGCGATTCTTCTTATCAGCAGCACATGTGCATTTAGGACTTGACCCTGCATCGGAAATGGTGCTGTGCCCCGAAACAGATGCAGGGAAGCACTACGATGCTCCATATCTCCTCTTGCCACTTTCACACTTTCACTAGCAAGACTTCCAGACTTCCTAATCTTCCAAAAAGCAGCGCTCCAGGAACCAGAACAAAGAACGGCGACAGCAACCACATCACCACATCATACCACATCAACGACCAACACTCGCGGAACGTCAACCAGTGCCTGGTCAGGCATGTCGACTTGCTGGTAGGTCTCGAGATCCTTCAGAGGCAACCCACGACCCTTCTGACCCTTCTCTCCGCATAACTTCTTGGAGTGCGTACCCCCCCGCCTTATGACCATCACCAAGCTTATTGCAACCGAGCCAAAGGTTGCGTAAGGGCGTCTTCTCCAGCATTCGGGCCAACGCCTCGCGGGAACTTCCGAACCCACAAAGGGCTCTGCGTCTCCCCGCTACGAAGGCGACGCTAAAGCCTCAACTTCCATGTGCGGTAGGGGACCATTAGGACATGAATTGCGCCAGGGACCACTGAATGCGAAAGCGACCTTCCGATGTTCCAAGGAGTGCAGTGGGGAGCTGAGAGGCACACAAGGAGGCACTGAGCCAGGACACACGAACTTCTGAAAATGAGCTGTCCGGGGTTCCCATCTAGCTCAAAATGTTGAAGGCACCCCGCAGCAAGAACCCGGAAAAAAAAAAAAAAAAACAACTCACAGGGCATGGAACGAGTTTCCATGAAGCCTTCCCAAAGACCTGCCCGGCTACGTCCGAAGCCAAAGAGGGCAACTCGAAGATGCACGTCTAACTCCAGAGCGATAGTCAGCAAGCATCCACAATCGCTATGTCCGTGCTATGTCCTTTGTCTGCTTATGTTGGGACAGCAGGCAACGTCACTTCGCCTCGACACCATGGTCGGTGATGTCGTTGAACTCTAGGCCGAGGTTCTCAAAGTCGGACTTGCTCTCAACGCACTTGGCAATGGCCTGTTGCAAGAAGCATGCTCATGATCTTCGTGTTCATGTGGTGTCGGCATCCTCCAGAACAAGATGCTGCTTTATCAGACTTTGAGGTCACCGCGTCACTTCCCTCATCTCCGATTCCATTGCCCGAGACGTCCAGGCGCTTGAGGCTGCTCTGCGTGAGCATACGGCAGATTGCCTGTGCCAAGCTCATTTCCAACTGCGCTCTGGGATACTCTAAGTGGATGTTGTAACTTGTACATAACTAGACTCCTAAAATTCCTTTCCACCCGCCACTGACACCTCCGTTAAATGCTGCGTCTGACTTTGTTCGATGACTGGACTCGGCGCCACCCCCAAAGGACAGCGCCGAGGCCCCCGCTCCAGGAGATGGTGCGGGCCCCATCCCAACTTTTTGACCTTTTGCTCGCTGTGAAAGGACATGTCAAACATAGCACCGTAGCGCATTCTCATCCCGACGGACCTGCTGTCGCTGCACTTCGGTTTGAGTTCTTTGGACGCCGGAAGCCTCTCCTGAGGACTGAGGAGGGCGAGGCCTTGGGGCACTGGATGAGAAACCCCTGCGGGACTCCTGCGAGCCAGGGACAGAGAGGGGGGAGGAGAGGGGGGAGGAGAGGGGAGGACAATCACAAGTGGCATGGCCTTCGCTGCCACGGGACCTCTGAACATGAGACCACCGTGAAAGGCCCTGTCATGTAAACTGACAAGGACGCCAGCAGATGCTCCCGTCATCTGGCCTTGGCCCCATCTGGCCCGATGGAGTTGTTGCTTACGTAGAAGTCTTTCAGCGAGCCGCACTTCTCGAGGACAGCGCACGGCGCCTGACAGTCGCGAGTCACACGGCCTTCGCTGCAACGGCACCTCTGAACATGAGACCCCCGTGAAACATTACCGTGAAAGGCCCTGCTAGATAAGCGGACAAGCACGCCAACAGATGCTCCCTTCATCTTGCCTTGGCCCCATCTGGCCCGATGGAATTGTTGCTGGCATTCACTCGGCTCACATCGTTCAGGCGCACTTCTCGAGTACGGCGCAGAGCACCTGACAGTCATGAATGACCAAGCCCTCACTGCCTCAGAGCCCCAACCACCTTCCCAAACAACCCTAAAGCCTCTGTGGTCCCGGCATTCGGTCTCCTGTGTCAGCTGCCTTCCTAAGATGTGGTAGTCGTTTGTCTGCTGTCTTGCTTTAGTTCCCTGTCCGACTTGAAAGCAGTGTCAAAAGACCGTTGCCGCCTGTTGTTGCTGCCTGCTCATGCTTCGAGGGAGCGAGCGCGGGACAAGCACTCTAGCAAAAACAAAGCAAACTCAAAATAAATAAACATGCCAAAATCACGCAAAAAAAAACATGCCAGTATCATGCGAAAATCAAGCAAAAACATGCAAAACCAAACTGCCAGCTTTTAGAGTTTAACGTAAATCCTAGGGGATTTAAGGCAGGCCTGCTCGCCCTAGAGCAGTGAATTTTAGGCCTGCTCGTGATTTTTCCCACTGCTCGTGTTCGGTCATGTTCGCGATTCTGCGACCGGCGAAGGGGCCCCACTCGGGCGACGAGCTTTTCTCCGGCCGAAGGTTTCAAACAAGTCACACCATGAGCTGAGAAGCGATCAGAATTGCAGGCGAGGCCGGGTCAGGGCGAGGACCTCGGCGGCAGGCTCAGAAACCCTTCCTTTGACACACCACCACCTCCGCTACGCGATGCTCAGCCGCCCGAACGGCGAGCTCACGAGGGCCGGTCAGTACTACTACCAACTGATCGGCCGGCCGCCCCGCAGCCGGCAGTACGACCGCAACCAGCTCCTGATCCGCGAGGGCCCGTCGGAATACATCTTGCTGCGGAGCGGCATGAAGAAGCTGGTCCGCAGCCTGCAGCCAGACGGGAAACACCACCTCACGAAGCTCGGGAAGGCCCACGTGCCGGTCGTCATCCGGGGCGTCCGGCGCGTGGGCCGGAACGCCAGCGCGGCCTACGGCCCTGAACGCCACGTTGTCCCGGCAGGGCGCCTCTAACAAGGTGTCTGTGGGGTTTGGGAGGGTGGAGGATGCAGTTTAAGGGAGTTGAAAGGCAGCTGAGGATTTAGGATGCAGTTCAAAGCCGTTGAGGGGCCTCTAAGGGGTTAGGGTCTAATTCAAGGCCGTTGAAGGGTTTAGGATGCAGTTCAAGGCCGTTGAAGGGCCTCCAAGGTGTTCATGTTTCGAGGGAGCGAGCGCGGGACAAGCACTGCCACAAAACTCATGCTAAAATCATGTGAAAACATGCACAAAACGAAGAGGTGACCACTTTGGGGTTTAAGGTTTTGGGCTTTAGGGTTGCGATTGAGCCATCAGCACCTGGGATTTAAAAAAACACACCCCAAATCCTGAAAATAACCCATATGATAGAGTCTGATAGAGCGTAACCTTTCGACAAACCTGGCATGCACGGCAGACTCAAACGCGACATCAAATTTTCCATGCTCCGATCTGCGACATCTTCTACTTCAGATTGGCCAGCAAGCGCTGCAGCTTCTTCCAAAACACTCTTGCCCGCGATGTTGGTTCCATAATTGAGTTCGAGTCTCTCCAGGGTCAATTCGAGGAGAACCTGGCGTGGTGCCCGAGAGACAACAAGAAACTCAGAGAGATCTATAACGTGCTTCGGTAGATCTGCAACAAGAGGACGATGACGCTCTTCATCTAGACGAATGCGCGATGAGCTTCCTCAGCCGTGCAGCTTGACTCATCGGAATCTGTAACATGACCAGAAGCAAGGTCTTGTTTCACACTCACAAACCACGGCTGCTTACCAAAGCCAGCTGAATCTGCAACATGACCATCTCCATCATTCTTGACAGCCGCCCGTGCGATCATCTTAAACTCTTCAGTCACTACATCTTGTGCAAAATCTACTAGCTCGGTGGCCAGCTTATGCAACAATTCATTCAAGGTAGATAAGCGCAGCTCTGACATGATCTTCTCTTCATCTGGACTGATGCATGTTCTCGCCAAAAAAGGATGAAGGAAAGGCTCTCTGCAGTGAACGGGTCGTTTTTGCTTGCCAGATATCCTTCGTGGGTGTTCAATGCGTTCTAAAACATCACGCGGTAGCTCACCTGGAATAGTGGTTGCCTCTGAAGGAGCCCTCACAGGAGCCCGCAGAGGCCCCAGATCCAAGCTGCTCTAGTGGTCCTCAATATCTTGAGCGGTTAATGCGTTGGCTGGTTCAGGCGTCTCATAGATCTCAGCTTTTTCCCACAAGTCTTTGCTGAGAAAGGCATCTAACAAGACTCCTTTGTTTCTTGTCATGCTGTAGACTGGCTTCGGCTAGTGTCTTTGCTATGCGTCGCTCTTCTCTGTTTTCATCTTCCGTCGTCTGCAGAAGAAAAGCCCAGTTCGACATGGCTGCTCCGTGTAAGATTTCAATTCAAGTGAACTGGACATGCACAACTCTACCAAGCACTCTGTACCGTTCGGCTTGAAAACGTCTTGAAAACAAAAGGTTATATATATATGTGTAAATATACGATTTGTGCAGAGGCTTGAGTAACACACTGGCTGCCATTGCCTGCTGATGCTGCTCATGCTTCGAGGGAGCGAGCGCGGGACAATTATGCCAAAATCATGTGAGAAAATGCGCAAAACGAAAGGTGACCATTTAGGGTTGAAGGCTTGGGGGTTCGGCGGACGTGTCTTTGGGCCAGTATGGCGGACCGTCTCCCAAGTATGCTGCTCGGAAGGGTGATCACGGGCAGTCTGCTTTCTGGTGCGTAGTTCTGGGCTCTTAAAAAGTGGGCTTGTCTTGCGAGTAGGTTTATTTGCTGCGAAATGTAGGAAGAAGCGCTCGCACGCGTGCGTGCGCGCGCGCTCCCGCTGTGTCCACCTCACAAAAGACCGTGCCTCGTTAACCTGCTGACACGAAGACTCCGATGATCCCAAGGCCAGAATGTCAAGTTCTTGCGCATATCCAGCCATGGAGCCAGCGTAGTGTAGAACCACTAGAAACCCGACAAACCCAGCCCTACCTGTTACGCAGGCAACAGATGCGTCGAAACCGGAGCTTCATCAAGTACGAGACACACCGGCGGTATCAGGATCAAGACTGCAGGATGAGTGGACCGCCTACTGATTCTGTCGCTAAAAGAGGCTTCGATGAGGTCAGCAGTGGCCTCGCATAAGTCTGTGCTGCGATGTGCCCCGTGGTCAACTCACAGCCTACACCTTACTCGCTCAGCTTGGTGGGAAGAACTTGAGCGAATCATTTCAGTATTCTGGTCTGAATTTTTCTATATATATATATATCAGCATCGTGAAGTATAAGTGACGCGTCTGGACCCGGGGGGTGAAACTCCTAGTGTCTTTCGCTACGAAATCGATGAACGGTTCAAACCGTTTTAGGTCGAAGAAGCAATGAGCCTCTAGGGTTCGAACCCTGCAGACTGGCCACAGAGAACCCCAGACTTCCGCTTTTCAAAACTGGCCCGGGCCCCAACCTCCCTTGGGCAAAGATACCTAAATACGAAGTTGTCGCTGCTTGAGCCACCCCAGCCACAAAACAAAACATAAGATCAGTCATTGTTCTCAATCTAGAAAAGTCAAACGTTGTAGCCGCAAAAAGCATCTAGGGGAGGGAAAGGTCCAAATCCAAACTAGTTTGTTCTGGGCCTTGAAGTCATTTTTTTGCTGCGTAGCTGCGGAACCGCTCTCGGGCTGAACGCGTGACACGCTTTGTTTTGGCACCCCAGGCATCATCCACTGTACGTACCACAGGCAACAGAAAACTGACCTACAGGAACAGACTGCTACTGCTCTGGCAACAGTCAGGCAGGTCTCTCTCACGGTCTGCCACCATCTCACAGCCCCAACATGCGTTAGCAACCAGGTGCAGCGCACGTAGGTCTGCAAATGCGTTAGCAACCTGGCAGAGCCTGGCTGCAGCGCATGAGCGACAGGTGGGCGCTTCCGGCAGTGAACTTGCCTGGCTTTCCCCCCTGCATCGCAGGCCCAACCGCAAATGCGTTAGCAGCATGCTGCAGCGCACAGCGGAGGCGACCGCGGGGTGTTGTTGCTTCGCAGGCAGCCTTCCAAGCACTTCTGCTTCGCAGCTGAAACTTACCCAGGTTGCGTCAGCATCGCACGCAGCGCACCCGAGCAATTCTGCTGGGCAGCAAAAGTCACGGGTGCGAAAGGAAGCCCAATTGGGAACCCTGGTCCTCGCACAAAAGACGACCATCTCCCACCACAGTTGACCAACAGCTCAGCTCAGATGACAATGGCTCCACGAAACGCGCTAGTCGGGTGCCCAAGCCAAGGGCAGACTCCTTCTTCTCTATGCTCGCGCGGGCAATTTGTGCCAACAGCAAAGTTCGATCCTCCAGGGACATCCATGCTTTTGATTTTGGCCTGAGCATCTTCAGGAAATTGCGTCTCTGTGGGAACAAACACCTCAAGTCTTCAGTGCCCTTGTCCATTGCAAGATGAAGGACCATTGCGGAGTGCTATTACAGCTGGGGAAGAAGAAGGTAGTTTTTTTTTAAAACGGACGCCCCTTTACCACATCAGCGGCCCAGTGGGCAAGTCTTGGCAACGAAAGGACATCTACTTTGAGGGCCAAACTGTACAAGCCAGCGAGTGTAAAAGAAGTCGTGACTACAAAGAAGCAACCGCTAGGGCAGAGGCCCTTATTGCAAGACAACTTAACACAAGACCAGCAAGGTGAGACCAAGGAAAACAAGAACCTACCGGCACCGATCACTCAGAAGCCCGACACCCATAGCAATGCTGCGCCACGTCTGGTACAGACATTAAGCGAAAGTATGGGTAGGCCGTAAGGTAAGGAACCTCCGTCACCTGAACTGCTCAACGCGTCCGTGGAGACAGTCCCCACACAAGCGCCAGGGCCGTAGCAAAGCGTAGCACTCAGTACACCTTTGGGTTGACAAGAGAGTTGCAAGCACACTGAAGGAAAGGTACGAACGCGCACAAATGCACAATGCACACAGAGTGCCAGAAGGGGCACCCATCCCCCCCCCCCCGACGAAGGAGGGGCCGGTGTGGCTACACAATGCTGCCATCCGAGCAATGCAGTAGGATGCAGGTTTTCATCCCCCCCTGCCATTGATTGCACGGCGCTGTGTGAGTCCGGGGCGTCCTCACATAGATATTAGGGGAGTACCCTATTTGGAGGCTCCTTGTGTTTGCACCGACGCATGGAAAGTTTGAGGCTCGACCTCATGGCCATAGGGCGGGCCTGGAGAGCATGCCTTTTTCGGGGCAGGTACAGGTAACGTTCCTGCCCCGCGCAGCGGCCGATTTTTGACAGTACACAGACCTCCAAGGCTACAGGCTGGCATGTGCTATTGAGCTTGCAGCCTGAGCGGTGGGTACTGGCCAAAAGCGGAGCTGTTAGGCAGCCGGCAGCTTCTGCAAGCAGGCTTCCTTGTTGCTGGGCCTGCGCTCAGCTTGCTTAGTTTGGTGGAACCTCGAGCAAGTTGCAGGAAGCCTGTTTGCTGAGTGGGTTGCACACCTATCTTCATTGCCCCGCGCAGCGGCCGATTTTCCAGACACTTAAGGATACTGTGATCACTTAACTGCCCCGTGCAGCGGCCGATTTTTGCGACTGCAAACCTGTCACAGAAATGGGCAGTTTGCGCAAAACGATACACATCTCTGCTGCTCTCAGGTCCTGTGAGAGCCGATAGGCTCGTGATATCTCTCCGCCTTGCTCACAGGTCCCGTAGGTCAAAAAGCTTCAGGCTCGAGATCTCTCTCCCTGCTGCTCCCGGGTCCGGAGAGCCCATAGGCTTCAGGTTTGCTATTTATCTGCGTGCTGCTCCCAGGTCCCGTAGGCCCATAGGCTTCAGGTTCGCGCTTTTCCTTCCGGGTCCTGAAACTCGATAGGCTTCAGGTTCGCGATTTCCCTCCCTGCTGCTCCCAAGTCCCGAGGGACCACAAGCTTCAGGTGCACGACTTAACCTCCTGCTGCTTCCAGGTCCAGCGCCCATAGGCTTCAGGCTCGAGATTTCTCTCCCTGCTGCTCCCCGGTCCGGAGAGCCGGGCTTCAGGTTTGCGATTTCTCTGCACTCTGCCCTCAAAGGTCCCAATAGGCCCATAGGCTTCATTTCATTCCCTGCTGCTCCCAAATCCCAAAAGCCCATAGGCTTCAGGTTTGCGATTTCGCTCCCTGCTGCTCCCAGGTTACGAGGACCCGTCAGAAGCTTTAGGCTTGCGATTTCTCTCCCTGTTGCTCCAGGCCCATTTGCTCAAATGGCAATCCTTCCGCAAAATCTGCCCAAAAATTATGGATTTGCAGCAAGTTCGTAACGAAGACCCCGCAGCGCCAGGTATCGTCTGAGGCATACCTGGAAGGGCAGCAAGCAGTTGAGAGACCCCAAGGCTGCTTAAACGGTCTGAAACCAACCGAGTGGCAAGTGTGAAGATTAGGGGTTTCTACAACTGCTCTGCACAGCTGACGTAGACTGGAACCCAGAACTCGTGCGCAACTCAAAAACAAAAAGCCCAAGCAAAAACGCACAATGCACCGATCTGCATAGTTGGGCCCTAGTCCCACAGTATCAACACAGCACATAACTGTCCTGCTCAGCTAGCGTAGGGTGCTGACATTTGATGGGAGCAATACGGATTGCCCGTATAGTCCCACACTGCCTACACTGCTGAAGCATGACACGCACGCCTGCAAAGGCATTGTGGGGGCCTTATGTGGAGTTCCCTGAAAGCAAAGCAATTGGAAGATCTCCGGATTGCTTGGACGGTCTGCAACCAACCGAGTGGCAATTGTGAAAGTTTAAGGTCTCCAGCAACTGTCCTGCTGACGTAGACTGGAAGCTAGAACTGGCGTACGCATGAGACAAGACGGGTTGCACACCGCTGGACCCAAGCCCCACAGTGCTCGAGCATGACACGCACGCCAGCAAAAAATCCCTTGGCATTGTGGGAGCCTTATGTGGAATTCCAGCAAGGCAATTGGAAAACCTCCGGATTGCTTGGACGGTCTGCAACCAACCGAGCAGCAAGTGTTAGAAGTTTCCACAACTGCTCTGCAGCTCTGCCCACCTGGCGCAGAGCGCTGACCACCCCTGGAAGCCCGATCTCAAAACGCGGCACGCTTAGCACCTGGCGACAAGACACTTATGACCTGCGCTGCAACTTAGGGGCATACCTGGAGGGCAGCAAAGCAGTTGGGAGACCCCAGGGCTGCTTACACGGTCTGCAACCAACCGAGTGGCAAGTGTGAAGATTGGAGCAAGGTTCGGGGGGGGGGTTCGAACCTGGGTTCAACCCAGGTTCGAACTCCCGGCCCTCCGGGGGGGGGCAAGACTAAATTTCCTTCTCTCTCTTCTTGAAGAGAAGGTAATGTTTAAAGTCTCACTTCTCTGGCTTCGAATAATGAAATCCAAAAAATAAAACAAGATTCGAGGGGGGTGGAATTTAGAGTAAATCCCTTCTCTCATCTTCTTTCAGCCCCCCCCCCTTAAGACCCCCTTTAAGCCCTCTTCAAGGCCCCCTTCAAGCCTCCCTTTACGCCCCCTTTTCGCCCCTTCAAGCCCCCCTTTAAGCCCCCCCTGAAACCCCCCCTTAAGCCCCCCTTAAGCCCCCCCTTAAGCCCCCCTTAAGCCCCCCCTTAAGCTCCCCCTTTAAGCCCCATTTAAGCCCCCTTTCCCCGCCGTCCCACCCCCAACCCCCCCGCTCTTTACTTCTTAAAACAAAAACAATCTCGTCTCTACTCCTCTGAGTTTTGAACAATGAAATACAAAAACAAACCAAGATTTGAGGGAGGTGAAATTTAGACTAAAGTCCTTTCTCTCTTCTCCCCTCTTTCCAATTCACAACAGTTGGGACTGGGCTGTAACACGTTTCCTTTACAGGAATTTCAGCCTTATATTTGGGTTCATTTCACTCTTATCTTTTGGGATTTCAATCTTATTTTTGGGGTTCATTTCACTCTTATCTTTTGGGATTTCAATCTTATTCTGGGGTTCATTTCACTCTTATCTTTTGGGACTTCAATCTTTGCATTTCACTCTTATATATGGGGATTTAAGCCATTATTATTTCACACATGTACACTTTCACTCCTTATCCTACAGTACCTACTCGAGTCATGGTCCTGTATCGCCCAAGGCTCTACCAATGACCTCAAAATCCACACCAAAGTTGGCTCCCGAAACGGTGCCGGTATGGCAAACACATCGGTCAGAATTTCACTCTTATTTGGGGGGGGATAAGGCTGAAATCTGTCCGGGAAAACAAGGCTGAAATCCTGGGTTCCCCCAAGAAGAGCTCGAGATTTCATTGTTACCCGCGGCCCCGGATTTCACTCTTACCCCGCCCCGGATAAGGCTGAAATATCTGCCTACCTGACACTGGTTTTCGGAGCGCTTTTGGGGCGTTTAGGGCGTTTTGGAAGGGTTTTCGGGGCTCGTCTGGCGACTTCTAAGGGCTCGTCGAGCACCTCAAGGAAAGGCCTCGGAATAAGGAACGACCACGACAGGATACATGACCCCCAAGATAAGGCTGAAATGGCCCCAGGATAAGATTGAAATGGGCCCCGAGATAAGGCTGAAATGACCCCAAGATAAGGCTGAAATGTCCCCAAGATAAGGCTGAAATGGCCCAAAGATAAGGCTGAAATGCCCCCAGGATAAGATTGAAATGCCCCAAGATAAGACTGAAATGGCCCCAAGATAGGCCCGAATAGAGTTGACAGAATCCCTATAAAGAACCCCCTCAAAAACGTGATAGAGCTCACCTCCAACACAACAGGCAAAATGGGGGGGCTGCGCCCCCCCCCCCAACCCCCCCGCTCTTTACTTTTAGAAACAACAACTGTCTCGTCTCTACTCCTCTGATTTTCGAATAAGGAAATACAAAAAACAAAAGAAGATTCGAGAAATTCGAGGGAGGTAGATTTAGAATAAATTCCCTTCTCCCTTCTCCTCTGAATTTTCGAAGAATGAAATACGAAAACAAAAGAATATTCGAGGGGGGTGGAATTTAGAATAAATTCTCTTCTCCTCTTTTTGCTTTAAGAAACAAAAAACAGTCTCGTCTCACTTTCAAGATTGAACAACCAGGTTCAAGCCAGGTTCAACCCAAGTCCAACCCAGGTTGAAGGAAGCGGAATTTAGACTAAATTCCTTCTCTCTCTTCTTGAAGAGAAGGTAATGTTTAAAGTCTCACTTCTCTGCTTCGAATAATGAAATTCAAAAAATAAAAACAAGATTCGAGGGGGGTGGAATTTAGAATAAATCTCCCTTAAGACCCCCTTTAAGCTCTCTTCAAGGCCCCCTTCAAGCCTCCTTTTCGCCCCTTCAAGCCCCCCTTTAAGCTCCCCCTGAAACCCCCCTTAGCCCCCCTTAAGCCCCCTTTAAGCCCCATTTAAGCCCCCTTTCCCCGCCGTCTCACCTCCAACCCTCCCGCTCTTTACTTCTTAAAACAAAAACAATCTCGTCTCGACTCTGAGTTGGACTGTGCCTTCCCCCCTACGCTCTTTACTTTTAGAAACAACAACTGTCTCGTCTCTACTCTCTGATTTTCGAATAAGGAAATACAAAACAAAAGAAGATTCGAGAAATTCGAGAGGGCTCTTTCAAGACGAACAACCCAGGTTCAAGCTGGGTTCAGCCCAAGTTCAATCTAGGTTCAACCTGGGTTTCGAAATTGAACCCACAACCTGAATTTAACCTGAGTTCAACTTGGGTTCAAAGGTTCAACCATGTTCAACCCAGATTCAACCCAGGTTCAACCCGGGTTCAACCTGAACTTGAATTTAACAAATCTGGGTTTATTAACCCACTTGAGTTGTCTGCTGTAAGTGTAAGCAAAGGCACAGGACATGTCAGACAGTGCAGATTTGTTTTTTTTGGCTTGGTCAGACCTTTTTGAATTGGGAAGAACCGTTTTTCTGTTTGTTTTCTCGAACTCGTTTGTTGGATTCTAGGAGCCGGGACGCTTCCTGTAAGGGGGCGGCGGTGGAGTGGCCACAGGTGCAACCAAGCTGCGCTGTCTTGGAACAGGTTTGTTCCAGGGCCCATCTGCCCTTAGGCAGATGAAGGTTCAGGTTCAAGGTCACTAAGTGCGAAGAAGAGAACGTGGAGCAGCACGACCACCAGTTCCACGCGGATTAGACCCAAGGCAGTGAATAGCTACAACTGGAGCAGGCCATCAGCCACCAGTTGGGGCTGTGGCCTTCAGACAGCATTACAAGAACCCTCAAGTTCCGAATACGCAGTTGCCCGTTGCACCTGGAGTAGCTCAACAGATGGAGTTTACAAGAGCAATGCTGCAAGCACAGGACGAGCAGATCCAGCAGGCAGCTCAACTTCGACAGATAAGTGTCATGCTGACGCAGGCATTCTTGCAAGTGCGAATAATGGTGCCAATGGTGGCCCTCGCTGGCAGCGTTTGGAGCAAGGGTCTTGATAAAGGCCAAGCATTATGGACTGAGCAAATGTGATGATTTGGAGCTGAAGATGGAAGGTTTCCACTTGGGTCCTTCTCCTGATGTTCTGAACGGCCACGTGGTTTTTACTGTGGAGGTCACTGGAGCTTCCCCACCTTTTCGATCAATTGCTGCCCCTCATCTTGGGTTTCAGATTCTCCAGGTTTTGGTGCAAGGCCTGAAGGCAGAAGAGGAGAAAAGAAGGGTGCAGACTCAACATAGGTGGAAACTGCAGCTTGGAAAAGTTCAATGCTTTGAAACAAGTGTTTTTAAAAGCCTCTGACAGTGCCGTTTGGACAGAAATCAACTGCAGGACGAGACGAGTTCAACCGTGGTGTTGATTTGTTAAGGTTGCGCCCGACGCCCAAGCCAAACCGCTTGAAAATTGCAAAGTGTATTTCCAGAATGTGAATAAGTGCGAGCGAAGCGAGCGAAACACCAGAGTAAATTCAACAAATTTAACTGATCAAGTGTTGATTTTGAGGGTTTTTTCACATTATTGGAGACTTCAGAAATTTTGAATTGCTCATCTTCCTAAACCCACTTCAGAAAGAGCAACACAGATTGCTGGTCTTTTCCGAAACCCACTTTACAGAGGCGATACAGATCGCTGATAACCTTGCAGCGGTGTCTGTGTGTGTTTACCTTGTTTTTTTCCATTGTGAATGGGGTGGTGTGTGTCGTGGTTTTGGCGTTTTGGCAGAGTCGTGTGTGTCATGGAGTGTGGTGTGTGTTATTATGTGGGTGCAAAGTGGCTTGAGTGGGTGGTATGCATTTGCGTGTATGTCGGCTGGGTTCTGCTGGGTTGTTCAAGTGTGGAAGTGTGCGGGTGGTGAAAGGTGTGTGGATTTGGAGACACAAAAAGAGGGCAAGAAATCAACTCCAAAAGGTAGGGAAGCCAAAGTGACCTCTACAGTACGTCAGCGGGCAACCTTTGGCAGGCAACGTCGGTGAGAACCTGAAGGAATGCTTACTGAGGAGGAGCTAGCTGAGGCCCAAGGAGTCACGTCTCTTTCGAGCAACGCGAGCCCTGAACGTGAAGACCCAAACAAATCCCGACGACAATACTTCAGTGGCTTTCAAACATCTTTGAAGATGATGAAAAAAGCAGCTTGAAACAATGGCCAAGGAATCCGGCAAATCTTCCAACACTCCATCGTTTAGAAGTGCTTTGAACAATGGTCAGGAAGCGCGTCTTCTCCGTGAAAAGCTCCTCTTGACCTCCCAAGTCCGCGATTTGAAATTGCTTGAAACAAGCGTTTTTGAAAGCCTAGAGGAGCAAGAGCTTCGCGCAAGGCTGTGGTTCGAGCTGGGGAAATTCACCATGGATGACTGTGCCACACTGTTAGACAAAATGAAGTTTGGCAAAGCCACGAAGGACGAGTTCAGGGGAGACCCGGGATTGTCGCTAGTGTTAGGAGCGTCTGTCCACGCAGAGACCATGGCCATCCAAGTTCCTCAACGCAGCGATCAAAGAAAATTTGATCCACTTCCCGCACCTCGAGCTCTTGGACATCAGTTGTAGTGCTAAAGGTCAGCAGAGTGCAACCACATCGAGATCATCGAAATGAGAGGTCGAGCTTGAACAATGTGGTTGAAGCTGGCGTGAAGAATCCTGGTGGCCCATGGGAAGCCGAGGATGAAGGTCCTTCGTGCGTCAGTGGAAGAAATGCTCCTGTACCACACGACTGAAACCTTTGACAAAGGAGGAGCTGGAACAGTTGAGAAGATCTGGCAAACTGGCTTTGTTGCCAGCCAAGAGCGTGTTCACCGCCAAACCTCCGGACACTGCAGCCTGTCTTGGGCCTTCTTCATCTTCACTTGGTGCTATGCCGGAATGGTTAAGAGAAAAGCTAGACTGGTGATCTGCGGGAATTTTCAAGAGAAACAGGGCCGCGAAGATGTCTACGCCACAGGGTGTCTATCAGAAGCTTTGCGTTCCGTGTTGGTGTGGGCTGCTGCTCAGAACTGGGACATCGGCAGTACTGACATACGCAACGCTTTTCTTTTGGCTCCGACGCCGCAAGATTCCATGGTCTATGTCATCAGGGCGCCTGTGGTGGTTAAGGATGCCATGGCGTTATTGGGATGCGAAGTGGCTGAGGCTTATGCGGTCGACCGTGCTCTTTGCGGGTTCCGTAAGTCTCCAAAGCTATGGAACGACTTCCGCAACACCGAGCTGAGGAAGGCCAAGATCATGATCGCTGGACGCACGGCAGTACTCAGGCCATTGGTGTCTGATGAGAATATCTGGGCAGTAGTTTGGGAAGACAAGCTGCAGGAGAGTCCGGACGTTCCAATTGGATCACTAGCTATCGCATTGATTGTGGTATATGTTGATGATTTGTTGTACTTGGGGCGGAAGTACGTGATCCGTGCAGTGCATCAGTGGGTCTCAAGCCGTTGGAAGTGTAACGACCTTGCTTTGGCTACATCGCAGGAACCTATTCGCTTTCTGGGTTTGGAAATCTACAAACAGGAGTCGGGCCTCAGAATTACCCAAGAAGGTTACGTTCGAGAGCTTGTCAAACAGCATGCCCTCCAAGATGCCAAGACCGTCATGACGCCCTGCCCTCGTGAATGGTTGTTGGGTCCTGACTTAGGCACGAAATGCTTCACCATTGGTCGCCTGCGCGAACTGGTCTCCCTATGGGGTTTGCGGCCAGAGGAGCATCAGTTGAGGAGTTTGAAGACGAGCTGGGATAAGGCTACGTGGGCCTTGTTTTGGTCGTTGTTGGCCAGACAGCCAGCGACACTGAGCGCTACTACCACGCGCTGTCTGTGTAGAGAAGAGCCGCTATGTCGCTTGTTGAGCGTGTAGGGTCATTGGCAGCTCGTGTGGAGAACAGTCTGAGTGTTTGGACAATGCTGCAGCCCTTGGAACACAGGAAAACAGAGCTGACCTCTACACTACACACTTCCTACTCAAACTGAGAGCCCACAAAACGTTGACTATCTACACCCCCTTTGGGCTCGAAGCTCGAAGCCTCAGCGCTTAGCGCGTTGGCCGTGGGATGTTTGCTCGCTGGGCCTCGAAAATGCCCCTGTCCAAGCAATACGTGCAAAATGTTCTTGACCATAGGCCTGTTCCTCAAAGTGCGGCAGTCATCCTTCAGGTGATAGCAATCACCGTATGGCGAGAAGAAGACGTGCCCCGGGAAAACTCCTGCCTTCTTTGCTCTATGCCTGGATGTCGACAAACACCACGCACAACCGACACAGCTCATCCCAAGCAAAAAACTACACACAGCTGTCACTGCCAAAAGCACAATCACTTGCACGGTTTTTAGAGTGTTTTGCATCTGTTTGGAACTTTGGAACTGTGCAAGCACCTTGAGTGGCATTTGACTTGTGTGAGCTGTCTGCGACTTTGCAGCTTCGGTAAAGGAGAGTGTTTAAAGCCCAGTGTTTGATCTAGGAAGTCCCACATGCAAACGCATGTTGTTTGGCTCAAGACCGGAGTCGTGTTTAAGTGCGAGAAAGCTAAAAGAAGTGTTTGGAGTGCCTGTGAGCTGTGTGACTGTGAAGGGTTACTTGCACTTGGTACTTTGGAACACGAGTGAGTTGTTTGTCTTGTGCGTGACTTTGGTCTTTTACGCCGTTATTGCTCTTAGGCAACGTCCAGGCCGCCTGGGGTGGCTATCAAATCAATTCCCACTTTGCGGCTTTGGCGTTGATAAACCTCAGGCAGAGTGTGCTCACGGTACGCATGTTGACCAGCGATTCTGGAACGCCGGTGCAGTGCTATGCCACAGGCTGGCTTTTGCCTCCAGGTAGGTACGCTTTGTAGTCTGTGCAAGCTGCCATTTGAAAGCAGGCCCCTAAGCCTTGGCGATAGGGAGGCGACATGATGACCACAGGCTCAAGGCCACGAGTGTATGCAGCCGTGGCCCTGGCGAAGCCAGCCTCGTTCTGGAACAGAAAGTCGGAGGCTTTGCACGTAACGAGAATGAGGACACCATAGGTAGGGCCGTGGCGCATGCCGTGGTAATGGCCTCAAAGAAGCGCCGCAGTGCCTCAAGCAACGTCATCTCGGGGGTGCCCAGTTCCTCGGCATGGTGCAGAAGGTTGAGGTGTTTGCGTGACGACCTTTTCTCGTGAGACACGAAGCCAATTCGAGCATTCTTTCGAATCTCGTGCCGCAAGGTCAAGGCTACGTCGGCAAGCAGGTAGGTAATTCGTAGTTTTGGCCAATGCGTGTGCGGTCTTCTAATCGTTCCGGCACGCTGCTACCTGCAAGTTTCTAACCATCTGCCGGCCTTGCTACGGAGCGGTCTGGCCAGGAGGTGCTGCCATTGTAGGCCCCTGAGGGAAGACTAGGCTTGGTCTTTCCTTGCATAACAAAGGTGCACGCTTCTGGATAGTCCGGCCGCCTGCAGAATTGTTGCTGCTTGTGCCGGCCGACTTTGCTAAGCTCCAGCATCGAGCAGAGGATGCCTGAACCTTCGCCAGGCGGAAACGACGCAACCGCCGCAGTGAGTGTGTTCCTGCCCTAGCTGACAGTGGCTGACATGTCTCTCCGCCACGGGCCCGGTCCTTTTTGAATTTGCCCGCGCAACACTTTCTCAAGGTTGGACGGCGCAAATGGGGAAGTAGGGATAGCATTGAGCCCGCACTTTTTCCGTTCAAGGAGTTCAGTCACAAAGTGATGTTGGGTCGGGAACCACCGGCCGGCTGCCTATGGTCCCCTATCATGACATCAAGCACAGCGCCGATGTGGCCGATGGGGTCCCTACTTGTTGCGCTTCGTCCCGCAAGGCTACATCGACACCTGGCAAGGCCAGATCTGAGTAGGCATACCCTAGATGCAAGTTCACCGCCCCGTGGGTGCAGGCGAAAAGCTTGGCTTTCCTTGTGTCGTTGTCATCAAAAGGGAGGGGGTGTTTAAAAGTTTATCCTTTTCCTTCCTTGCTGGGACTCGGACAACCAAGCCCCGGACTGAGTCGTGGCCTTGCGTCAGAAGCCCGTCCACGGTCTCTGCAAAGGTGCGCACAGACTCGTTCCCATGTGCCGTGTAGAGGACGCATCGTTGGGCCATGCCCGTGAGGAGCACCCCCAAGAAGGCACACGCACGTGTTTTGCCACTGCCAGGAGCACCTGTGACGTGAATTGCCGTCCTGTTTGCAGCCAAAGAAAAGGAGGAGACTCCAAGCAGGGCCGCCAAGTGTCCATCGGCCCCCCACATGGTGTCACTTAAGCGGATTAGGAAGCTCGGGCCAACAGCCAAGGCGAAGATGGCAACACGGGTTCTTGGGTCGCTTGCCTCGTCAACCAAATGCACTGGGATCCGCAAGGCTTTGGGATTCCATGCATTGTGGGGCGGGCTGGCAGCCCCGCCCGTGTGGCGCGCCGGCATAGTGCTTAAAATATCAGTTAGGAGTCCTGGGGACCATTCCGTGGAGTACTGCGGCCAAGTGCCGAGCCACTCAGCCGCTATGGCCTGACCTACATTCTCACAGTCCCCGTGTTCCGCCAGGCTTGGCGGGACCAACTGTCCTCTAAATAAGCGGGCAAGGGGTTCGAGCATGAGGTGACGCCAGCAATTGCTCCAATGACCCTGCAAGCTAAGTCCGATCACTAACAGGAGCACTAGGTCAAGCATGAAGCCGGGCACCCACGCAGCCTGGCGCACTTTTTCAATAAGTGCGTCATCCATCGGGACTCCAGCGCCGCCGGGGCACGCTCTTTCGGAAGGCGAAGAAGGGCATCCCAGAGGGGGGTCATGGCCCCCCCAAAGAGAACCGCAAAGGACTCCAGGGAGGGCAGCGGCTCGGCGTTAATGAGCGAGTGGGCCTGATGGTCACTGAGCATTAGGGCCACGTGAAGGTTTTGCGGCTTCATTGCCTTGATGCGTCCTAGTGGAAGCCGCAGCCTTCGCTGGGGTGTCAATTGGTAGAATACTCCCGGTAAGGTCATCGTGAAGCCTGGCACGGACAGCGGTGCCTTTACACAGGACTTTTCCATCTCCCGGACAGGGCCTGCGGAGCAACCCTGTGCATGAACCGGACTTGCCACCCGTTGCCTCTAGGCTTGAGTTGCACCAATGGGGGAGCACCCTTCTCGCCTTTGTGGCATGATGAAACTGCTCAGGTGGTTCCTCCTCTATTACCGCTTCCGCCGACATGGCTTCAAACTGATAGGCCAGCATGTCGACCAGGCGGTGGAGGGACAACGCAGGCAGGAACATGTCAAGGATCTCCTTGATGAGTGGAGCCAGGCCTTGGAAGGCTGTCGGCAAGTTAGAGAGGTGGGGCTCGGCAGCACTGCTGCCTAAGGGCCTTGATGCCTTTTGCGCGAGCAGTGTTGGTCATGCTCTCCACCTCGGCATGGGGGATGACTTTGCCAAGGTGCTTCTGAACAAATGTCTGGACGTTGGGCGACAGTCGGACGAACTCACAGGCCACGCCCATAAGGGCGGAACGGACCACCTGTTCCACAAATTTATCCGCAAGCCCGCAGATTTGCCGGGTGAGCGCTTCATAAGAGAAGTCCCCCGGTTCATGGTCAAACAAGGCTTCGCAATCCAGGAAGTGGGAGTAGGAATGGCCGTGTTTGCCAAGGGAGCCAGTCGCATTGAAGAAGTATAGCCGGCACCCTCGCTGCAGCTCGTGACTCTTCATTGGGGCGCCAGATACACAGCAAATCAGCTTGGTGATGTACAAACTTGAGATGGTGGCAGAGCTCGGAAGCCATGATATGTCGAAACAACAAAGCTGGCATCGCGACTCCCCCTAACCTTCCAGTCGCAGGGGGTTGCTCGGGAGAGAGTGCTTTACCAGAGTGATGTTCTTGCCACGCTACTGCTAGGACCGCGCCTGTATACGAGCCAGCAGAGAAGCCTCTGAGGCGGAGCTGCTTGTAGCTGGCTCCTGCTGCGCTTAACGCAATGTGCAAATCAGTGATGGCGGCGGGGTGAGGCATATGGAGGTGGGCTCTGGCTGAAGTGCATGTTCCACCCCAGTCATGCGTGCGCGTACAGAGCCTGGCAGAGCTTTTCCACCAGGTGGTGGGGTGGGGTAAAGGGCGTTACTCCAGTGGCGAAAAGCGCTAGGTAGCAGCAACAGTGCATGTGATGCATTTGCACTGTGGGATAAAAGCAGCGGCACTTCGGTATGCATGCCAAGGGACGGTTGCGAGCGGATTGCCCCAGTCGACTCCATGTCAAGACCGACAGGCCATACGAGTTGCCCGTATGGAGGATACAACCCTGGAGACCCCCAAGCGGAGGGTTTCCTTTAAACCCCATACCGCTGACAAAAATGCACACTATGCTGTGCAGAATGTCTTGACGTGGCAGCGGATCCTTATCGGAGAAGGGAGGGAGCTTCCAGTCTCGCATAGCCTGCTTGGCAGTGAGACGGTAGTTCCCATCTGTGCATCCAACCACCTGTGCGAGGGTCGCGGTGCAGTCATTCGTAAAGAATGCAAGGCCGGGTACGTTGCCCTCCAAAGCATATTTGACCGCGCATGCCAGGGAGGACATTTGCTCATTGAGCAAACTGTCACGCTCTTTCCAGACCGGACGCTCCATTACCGGGTGCAACCATCCATGGCGTAGGTAGAAGGCAACCCCTGGGAGGAGCGGGAGCTTAGCTCCCTCCGTAGTGCCCAAAGGGGGGGCGTGCCACGTGTCCCCCAAATTGCTTGGGATGCGGATCAAAAAAAAATTTATTTAGGATCAAGAAAAATTTATTTAGGATCAAGAAAACATTTATTTAGGATCAAAAAATAATTTTTCTTTTCTTCCGACGGAGAAAGAGAAAATGGGATGGAGGGAGGGAGAAAAGGAGGGAGGGAGGGAAGGAAGGGCGGAAGGACGGAAGGACAGGAAGGAAGGCAAGGAAGGAAGGAAGGAAGGAAGGAAGGAAGCAAGGAAGCAAGGAAGCAAGGAAGCAAGGAAGCAAGGAAGCAAGGAAGCAAGGAAGCAAGGAAGCAAGGAAGCAAGGAAGCAGGGAAGGAAGGGAAGGAAAGGAAAGGAAAGGAAAAGGAAAAGGAAAAGGAAGGCCGGAATCAAGAAAGACAGAAAAAGGCAATTTCACAAAAGAAAGAAAGCAAGGAAGACGTCGTGCCAGCTTGCTTCAAAGCATACGTATTCTGGCCTTTGGTTGCTTGGTGCTGTGCTCCTAAGGTCCTCTGGTCACGTGGTCCTCTGGTCCTCCGGTCCTCCGGTCCTCTGGTCCCGTGGTTGCCCGGTCCCGTGGTCAGAGTTTGTTTTTATTTATTGCTTTTTGGTCATAATGGTATATTTAGTTCTGTAGGAAAACATAACATAACATATGATATATGTATGTGTATATATTAAAACAAAGTACAATGATATTATATAGTGGAATAGAGTATCATAGAACACAATATCGTATAGTATACCTTTGTATGATAAAAAAAAACATCAAAAATCGTAGTAAGAAAGCGTATATGTATATATATATATAATGCTATTTGTATATATAAAATTCATAATACACAATACATATTTATTGTTTGTTTGGCGCCGGGCAAGCTTGTTCAACGCGTATGAATCCCTTCCAAACCCATGATGCGAGCATTGTGTTTGCAAATGGGGGGGGTCTGCGCCCCCCCCCCCCCCCTCAAACCCCCCGCTGCTTTTTTAAGCCAGCGTATGAATATCCTTTCCAAACCAATGATGCGAGCGTTGTGTTTGCAAATGGGGGGGGCTGCGCCCCCCCCAACCCCCCCGCTGTTTTCTTAGTCCGGGCAAGCTTGCTTCAAAGCACATGAATCCTTCCAATCCCATGATGCGAGCACTTTTTTGCATAATAAAATATTGCACACAAAAATACAACACTTTTCAAGTATATACAAGAATATGCAGCAATATACACGTAAAACAAGAATAACTTACAACAATTTTCAGTAATTGACAATAGTATTCAATAATCGACAACAATATACAATAATATACAAAAATGTACAATAATACACAACAATATATACAATAATTGTCGAAAATATACAAAAATATACAGTAATATAGAAAACACAAAAACTCAATGACATGCAATAATGTAACATAGTATACAATAATATACAATAATAGACAATAATATACAATGACATACAGTAATATACTATAATATAGAATAATCTGCAGTAACATACAAAGAAAACTCAATAATATACAATAATGTACAGTAATCTACAAAAAAGAGAATAATACACAATAATTTTGAAAATATACAATAACATTCAATAATATGCAACAATATAAAGTATTATACAAAAATACAAGAAAATACACGACAATACAATAATACTCAACAAGATGTACAACAATGTACAATAATATGCAAGAATATACAATGTCATACAATACTATACAAGAATATACAATACTATGCCATAATATACATGCTTCAGAGTATACGCATTTTTTGGAAACTTCTAATGCCAAGATGCCAGCATTGATTTGCAGCCTCTGCAAACTCAGAAATGCTGCTATTTACAGTATTTCCAGCCTTTGAAATCGCAGAAATGCTGCTATTTTCAGTATTTGCAGCCTCTGGAAACTCAGCAATGCTGCAGTGTACAGTATTTCCAGCTTCTGAAAGCGCAGAACTGCTATATACAATATCTCAGAAATGCTGCTATTTTCAGTAGTTCCTGCATAAATGCTGTGTTTTTCCGGTATTTAGAGCTTGCGAACGGCCAGAACTGCTGCATTTCTGAGCGTTGACGGCCTCCGCTTCGCTTGCAAGAAGCCTTCGAAGCCTTCAGTAAATTATTTTTTGATCCCAAATAAGTTTTTTTTGATCCGCCTAGAAATAAATTATTTTTTGATCCCAAATAAATTTTTTTTGATCCCCTACCCAAATTGCTTCGGGTAGCGTGGGCAAGGACTTCACGTTTCCCCATTGCTGCAGAACTCTCTTCCCCGGCACGGAGTAGCCATGCGCAAAGGGAGGCGGGACAGACGGTCCAAACCGATTGGCCATGAACATTTCGGGGCCGTAACGCCGCTAGCCGTGAGTCGTGGCTGCTCATGCCGTGTAGGAGCGGCAAAAAGCCTTGCTCAAAGGGGCCCTGGCCCCATGACCGGCAAGCGGGGTGTTTCTGAGGCATTGGAGGAAATGAATTCGATCTGATGCGAGCGATTCCGTCGGCTCGACTCCATTAGCAATCATGGAGTTTGTCGGGAAGATCAGGGACTTTATGGCGTCAGAGAGGCTTCTCTGGAGCCGATCAAGTACTTGCTCCAGGCTGCCTTCCAACCAATATTCTGCCGGCCCCTTCCGAAAGGGCCGATACTCATCAGGGAAGAAGACAACTAGCCCTCCATTGGCCTGTAACTGATCTTCCGAGATACAGATTGCCCCTACTCGCCACGGGGTACGGGCCCCCTCCGGGATGTGCGCGTCCGGCGAGCAGGCCCAGTGCGAGGCCGGCCGTTCCACTGGGTCCTGTGCCACCTCTGTTGGGCCAGGGCAGAGCTTTTCCGCAGCCATGGTGCCCAGCTGAGAAAGGGGTGCGGAAGTGGGGAGGGCGTCTAGCGCAGCTACTCGACGCAACTCTTCCATTTCCCATTTGGCCGTGAACAACGTATCATGATCAAGCAAGGCGAGGGTGGCATTCGGTACGAGAGCGCGCAACACTGCCAGAACCTCTGGCCCGGCCCAGGTGTAATTGAGGGCCTGGAGGCCTGCTTCGACGTCTCTTGGGGCTTGCGTTGGCCAGCTGAGACATTCGAAGTGAAGTGGACCTCTGCAAGCCTTGCAGCTGCCGAAACCTCCGGGTTGGCGATTTTGAGGTCGAGGTCAAGATGCAGCGAGAGCAACATCATCAGGGCCCGTCACGCCATTTGCAAAGCTGGTGTTTGCATTCAGTCCTCAACCAATGATTGCAGTTCTTCGGATGCTCAAATACGGGTAGAAGGAGCGAGCTCCGTAGCAGCGAAAGCCAGGGTTCTTTCCATGTTTCGATGATCTCGACACGATAAGCTTCTTCTTCAATTTGTCCTTGGAGAAGTGTGCTGCTACATGCTTGCTAAGTTCATTCCTGCAGACACAACGTTTGCAGCCTTGTCAGGCCCTCATGCTTTGTCAGGGAGGGCGCAGAGTTGGCCAAATCCATCGTTTGCAGGCTCGTGAGCCCTCGAAGGCCTTGTCGGGGAGGGCGGAGAGTGTGTTTTGGAGCAGGATGAACGTTTGCAAGCTCGCGAGGCCGTCAAAAGGCTTGTCGGGGAGTGGAGACCAGTTGCCCCTCAGGTCCAGCAGTTTCAAACTCGTGAGGCCTTCGAAGGCCTTGTTCGAGAAGGCGGAAAGCTTATTGTATTGCGAAAAGTTTACATGGGGCAACAAGCTCTCCACCCCCCCGGAAAAGGTCTTCGAGGGTCTCACGAGCCTGCAAACACTAGATTTGAGCACAACCAGCTCCCCGCCCTCCCCGACAAGGTATTTGACCTCCACTGACATTTGTCGGAATGTTTCTTGCAACTAGACCAGCGGCGCTGTGGAAAAAACGGTTGCGGACGGCAAGCTTCGAAATTTTCACCGTTTGATGTCTGCCCGCGAGGCTCCCCATGTCCATGAGCAGTTCGGCGCAGCAGCGATCGAAACGCAAAGGGATGCCTTCTGCAGCGTAAAGTTCTAGAGTTCTAGTTTAACAAACTAACGCGTCAGCTGCAGATGCACTTGCTGCTTGTCTCCGAAGCACTTCTTGATGGCTGCACACCCTGGAGCCCCCTAAGCCATGGGCTCTGAGAGTGCCCCTTAGCAAAACTTTGTTTCGGTCATCTTCGGACGCTTCATATTGAGGGCACACAGCGCAAAGCCTTTCATGACGATTGTCGGGGTTCTTATGTGACCGGCATGCAGGAAGTGCATCCTAAGTTAGGGCATGCATGGAATACTGCTGAACCCGATCTGGCTCACAGGAAAGCTGTTCTGTGTACAGGGGCAGGGGTTCCTTGTGATTCCTTGTTCGCTCGGCACCCAGGGGTTTTCAAAAGGCTTCGAGGCTGTGAGTGTTTTGGGTTCAGGGCTTGGCTGATGTACCTTTACGACCTCAAGCCTTCAACCTTCAGCCACAAGATGCGTTCCTTTGTTTTTTATCCACCCAAGCAGTTGTTCAGTGCTAGCGAATTTCCAAGGTTGAGGTTGTACTGTGGGAGTTTTTACGTCGGGAGGAAAGAGAAACATAATAGATAAGAAATGGTTGTTTCTGTCATCAGATACCTATATCTATACATACTATATATATATATCTATTATATAGATAGATAGATGGATGGATAGATAGATAGATAGATGGATAGATAGATAGATATATATGTATATAGATAGATAGATGCATATACTAGGCTTCGGGTTCGATGACCCTCTTGGTGTTTGGCCTGACGCTCGCCTAGGCGCTGTGCGCACCCCAAAAGGGCTTGCAAATGTCAACAGGGTTTAGGGTTTAGGGTTTAGGGTTCAGGGTTCAGGGTTTAGGGTTTAGGGTTTAGGGTTTAGGATTTAGGGTTTAGGGTTTAGGGTTTGGGGTTTAGGGTTTAGGGTTTAGGGTTTAGCATGCTTGTGGCCTCGGGGCGCAGGCCAAATCGCGTTCTCACCTGGGGGCATGTGCGTGTCGTTGGCCTCTGCACTCTGAAGGCTGCATGCAGCGGGGTTTAGGGTTTAGGGTTTAGGGTTTAGGGTTTAGGGTTTAGGGTTTAGGGTTTAGGGTTTAGGGTTTAGGGTTTAGTTCGCGTAGTCAGCTCGCCCATAAGCTTGAACCTGATACCCCAGAAACCTATTCAGCTACAAGTCGCAAGCCCTGTAGCTTCCCAGGCTGCTTCTTCGAACACACTGAGGCCCCCAGCTTGTGCAGAGCCTGTCTGAAGCGAAGGAGTTAGGGGTTTTGGGGCGCTTTAGGGTTGCGGGTGTAGCCTTTGGGGTTGAGTGCTTAGGGGCATAGGTGTTGACGCTCCAGGTATCCCAGCGTTCTTCTCTCGATGATAGAACATGGCAAGCAGGGACACACGCAGTTCTGCAACTGGACAGTGTCTTCAGGGCCCTAAACAAACTCAATCCAGGCCTTAAACCTAAACTTCGCGAAGGTCCGAAGAGTTTAATCTTGACATTGTACAGTTTCAGCTCTGCCTACGTGTGGCTTTCGTCCCCCCACTTAGTAGCTTCCAAGATGAGGGTCTTGTTGTCTTACCCTTAAAGTAGGAGAATCCCGGCTCACCCCCCCCCCCTCCCACACAAAGGGACCAGAACCTAGAGAAACCCCTCCGTGTGCCTAACCTCAACGTATTTTCATACTCGGAACCTTAAGCATGTACCCCCAAGAGGTTCCCCCTTAGTCTACTCCGAGTATGGCCCGTACATATTTCTTAGGGATCCTTTTCGGATCCCCAACAAAACCCTAAACCCTAAACCCTAAACCCTAAACCCTAAACCCTAAACCCTAAATACTACCATGAAGGGTCCACGGTAAAATCCCTCGATGAACATCATCTCCGGACTCTTGACCCCCCAAGCCCCAAACCGACTCTCGATAGCATCGGAAGATTCATCGGGAAGCCCTACGCCCAAAAATCCCCAAAAACCCCCCAAAACCGGGGTACCATAAGCCCAATTAAGGACTGCTAGCATAATTTGGAACATCCCAACCCAAACCTCCAAAATCAACAAACCCTAAAGCACTGGACCCAAGCTGTCACAGGCAGCTGCCTGACCAGTTTCTCCGCCGACAATGCCATGTTGCCCAGTTTGGGCGTACAGCTAGGTGGTTTATGTCGGCCAGGGAAAATATCCTTACCGGCCGAATTCGGGTTTACGGTTTCGGGTTTAGGGTTTCGGGTTTAGGGATCAGGTTTAGGGCAGAGGAAGGCAGGTTATTTAGGCTTTTTGGGGCTTTGTGTGTCACAAATCTAGGTGGCTTCAGGGTTTCCGGATTCAGCTCCTTGGGCTTTTTTGAGGCTCTTGATGTGCGGTGCAGCTTGACTTATACATTTGCATGTATGCCTCTTGAGGCAGGATTCGGTACTGACATCGGAGGGGGATTCTGAGACCTGAAGCCCCAAAGCCTAAACCTGGCAGCTCGAGAGAGCGTTTTGCCGGCAGGCTTCGGGGTTTAGGGTTTAGGGTTTAGGGTTTCGGGTTTCGGGTTTAGGGTTTAGGGTTTAGGGTTTAGGGTTTAGTGTCGGAGTGGAGGGGCTCAAGTTCTGACGAAACGCGGTTTGGGCCCCCATTTTTGTACAAACGGGTCGAGCTGGTGCAGCGCAAGATGGCCAAGGCAAGCCCTACACCCTGAACCCGAAGCCCTAAACCCTAAACCCTAAACCCTAAACCCTAAACCCTAAACCCAAAACCCTCAAGCCCCCTGTAACTTAAAGTATTCAGAAATAACCCCAAACTCGAAACTTTCCTCGAAACTCGTCGAAACTCCTCGAAACTTTCCCCGGACCTGAACCCTTAATCATTTCAATAAACCCCAAACCCTAAACCCGAAACCCTAAACCCTAAACCCTAAACCCTAAACCCTAAACCCTAAACCCTAAACCCTAAACCCTAAACCCTAAACCCTAAACCCTAAACCCTAAACCCTAAACCCTAAACCCTAAACCCTGAACCCTAGCCTAAACCTTAAGCTTTAAACAGCACAGCCTCAACGCGCATGGCGGCCCAAGGAAGTCTTGTGTCTTTGTGGCTACTTTGGCTGCCCTGGCATCCACCTCCCAGGCAAGGGCGCCTGAGTACAGGGATCCCCCAACCCTAAGCCTCAATTGAGGTTTCGGGTTTAGGGTTCAGGGGTTTAGGGTTTAGGGTTTAGGGTTTAGGGTTTAGGACCCCAAATCCCAAACCTCAAATGACACCCGATTCCCAACATCCCAACCCAGTCCCCAAGCCCGAAACCCTAAAAGCCCCAAGTCGCCTTCACAGCCCTAAAGAACCCAAGCCCCTCAACGTCAAAACCGCAAAATTGCACATTAAGCTCCAAGAAATCTGAACCCCCAGAAGCACTCGTTATTCACCTCAAACCCTTCGAAACCCGAAACATCAAGTTCTGGGAGCTTAGGATGGCGCGGAAACCGAAAACCTTAAGCCGAAGAAGCTAAACTTGTGGCCCGTCGCAGGTCCGAAGCTCCGAAAAGAGCCCCTGAACCTGTCAAAACTCCAAGTCTTAAATGCTAAACTCCAAGCTCTAAGAGGCATCCACATATCCTAAACCCTAAACCCTAAACCCTAAACCCTAAACCCTAAACCCTAAACCCTAAACCCTAAACCCTAAACCCTAAACCCTAAACCCTAAACCCTAAACCCTAAGCCCTAAACCCTAAACCCTAAACCCTAAACCCTAAACCCTAAACCCGAAATCGACTGAACCCCCAAAGGCCGCATACCTTGAGACCCTAAGCGCCATACAAGAAAACCTTATGGGGAAGAGGCTTACTTCTCCAACAACCCCGAAACCTCGAAAGCCTAAGGCCAGAAGCCGCAAACACCCAAAAGCATCCACCCACCCACCCCCCCCCCCCCCCCCCCCCCCCAAAAAAAAGAAAAGAAAAGAAAACGGAACCCTCAGTGCCCCACAACCGAAATCCTAAGAGCCCTGAACCCGCATAAGCAGCTCGAACCCATTAGCATGCAAGAGAGCTTTGCGCCATTCTCTCGAGGATGAGGCCCCCAAACAGCCGCAAGTAAGAAGAACTGGGGGTTTACGATATTCGGGGTATCTTCTTGGGGTCCTGCTCATAAGGGAATCCTGCTATCTGGGGTTCTATATTCGGGGTCCCTTAAACTCGTAACCCCAAGTAGGAGAACCCCAGGGCCAAATAACAGAAAGAGTTGCAAGGCAAGAAGTCGCGAACGGCACCACAACTAAGCGTGTCTCCCTGAACCCTAAACCTTAAACCTTAAACCCCAAGCCCCAGACCCCAAACCCAAACCCTATAAACTATAACCCCAAAAACTCGACCCCAAACCCTGAACCCTAAACCCTAAACCCTAAACCCTAAACCCTAAACCCCAAACCCTAAACCCTAAACCCTAAACCCTAATGAGGAACCTGGCCTCAGAGCCCCTCCAGAGCCTCAGAATGCCCCAGGCACGCACCGCACTCCGGCAGACAGCAAGGGCTCTGAGGCCACCAGAGGGGTTTAGGGTTTAGGGTTTAGGGTTTAGGGTTAGTGTTTAGGGGTTAGGGTTTGGGGTTGAAAAAAGCCCGACAAAGAGAGCACGCCCGGTGTTGAGGGTTTGGGGTTTCCAAGCTTAGGGTTAGAATTCGCAGTTTAGGGTTGAGGGTTTAGGGTTTGGGGTTTAGGGTTTCGGGTGTGGGATTACAAGGTTTGGCGGATTGAAAGGTTGCAAACGGGTTGGGGGTTGAAATGGTGTGGGATGTAGAAGTTTAGGGTTGCGGGGGTAAGGTTGTTTTTTTTGGGTGTAACCCCTAAACCCTAAACCCTGAACCCTAAACCCTAAACCCCAGTGTCAGGTATTTGGGCCGAGCTTGTGAGGGGCTTGCACAGAAGGTCGTCGATTAGCCTCGCAAGTCACAGCGTCCCGTGAGTGCAGCTTTTGGGTGCATGGAACTAAACCCCAAGCAACAACGTTGTAACCCGAACTGTTCCAAGACCCTGTGCTTGAGTTCTGGGGTCGGCTGGCTTGCAGCTGCTAGTATGATGTCCTCAGCGACATTCAGGCCCCAAAAGTCCGAGAATATTGGGGTCCCTTGTAGGACTGCCTGTTGGGCTCCGGAGCCCTTCGTTTCGGGGTACCCGCCGTAATTTCGAGAGCCGCCGCACGTGTTCTACATGGCCAGGGCGGATGAAGTCATCGCGTTGGCAGCCTGGTTTTCTGGGTTGGTGTGAAGAAACTTGAGCTAGGGTGTTATGAGACGATTCAGAATCACAATAACCACAGGAAGCATAGTCATGAGGTATCATCAGAAGTAGTGTTCTTCGACAGTAGCCTGGTTGGGAGGGACTCCACAACTCCACAACTCACGGCTAGCTGGGGCTTGCCGTTCAGGGTTGAGGGTTGGCGAAAGTCCTGGAGTAGTAGGTTTAGGGTTTAGGGTTTAGGGTTTGGGGTTTGGGGTTTAGGGTTTAGGGTTTGGGGTTCAGGGACTGCAAAGCCCTAAACCCGAAGCCCCCTATCTCTAAACATCAGTCTTGTTTTTGGCCGTCCCCCGACATGTGAGGAGCTGAGCGTGTGGGGTTAGGGTTAGGGTTTAGGACTCTAAGCCCTCAACGCAAATCCCGAGTTTGGTAGCATTGCAGGGTGAAGTCTTCTATCGCCCAGGTCTGCCGATGAGAGTCCATGCCCGGGAGGAGCAAGCTCTCTCAAAGCCCTAACGAGCCTAAACACGAAAAGACCTCTCAGAACCCCAAGCACCGGAATTGTCAATCCAATACACAAGCCGCAAAAGCACACTCAAATCCCAGACTTGTGGTTAGTTCTCTCTGAATTAGGGGTTCCTTTTCGCGTCCTCACTATAAGGGGTCCTGCGTATATATAGGGGACCCAAAAAGGGTACCCCAACATTAGAGAACTATACCCCCTGGTCAAGAACAAACAGAAGGCCTCTCAAGCTTAACCTGGAGGCTCATGGTACTTATTCACCAACTATACTTGTACTTATCACCCACTCATAAGGCCCTTAAGTGCCCTAATGTGGTTATAGGTACAGTCATAATGTTACAAGTACCATGAACCTCCAAGTGGCTGCGAGGAGCGCCGAACCGCTACCCTTCTGCCCTGGACAAGAGCTACACCATCATTGGCAAGGCATGGTTGTGGAGCCACCAAATCTGGGGACAACCTATGTGACATGAAGTTCTAGAAGCTCGAACCCCTAACCTAGACCCAAAGCCCTTGAGCCCTAAACCTTAAACCTTTGAACCCTAAACCCGAAACCCGAAACCCTAAACCCTAAACCCTAAACCCTAAACCCTAAACCCGAAACCCGAAACCCGAAACCCTATCCCTTTGAAAAGCCCTAAACTTTAAAGCCGGAGTCCCCTAACCCCCCTCCGAGCTCCGGCCCTCAACGCTGAAACCTCCGAGGCCCTAGTCCAAGGCTTAGTTTAGGGTTTCAGGGTTCAGGGTGTAGGTTTAGGGTTTAGGATTTGGGTTTAGGGGGTTAGGGTGTAGGTTTAGGGTTTAGGGTTTAGGGTTTAGGGGGTTAGGGTGTAGGTTTTAGGGTTTAGGGCTTAGGGGGTTAGGGTTTAGGGTTTAGGGGGTTAGGGGGTTAGGTGTTGAAAGTGTCAGAGGATAAGCAGTGAAACCCCTAACAGGCCCTAACAGTTTCTCTTAGTTTGATGCAGGTGGGTCCGTCAACCCCATAGTATCAAACTACTCCCATTATGTACTTGCGTATTATTCCTTCATGTACCCTTTTTTTGTTTTTTTTTTGTATGTATTGCTTTGTTTGTGTTGCTGCTGTTTTTTTATGTACCAAAAACAGTTCATGCACAGCGTGCACACTTTCCTTTGGGGGGTTCACACATCTGCTTGTCTAGGGTAGTTGAGCACTTCCGGGTTCTTGTAGTTGATGAGCACTTCCGGGTTCTTGGGCACACACACAGAGGCTGTCTGTGGCCTCTCACGCAGGAATCTCGGGGGCTTTCATGTTGAGGGTTTAGGAGCAACACAGAAAAATCGTGAAGTTCAGGGCATGCTGCCTTCTGCATTCTCTGTATTTAGCCAGCATGCTTTGGGGGTTTTGGGGCTCGCGACTCGGTGCCCCTTCTGGCCAGAACAAGCTGGATTCCATCTGGGATACTGAGAAGCTGCGCGAGGTGGGAATTGGGCTGGGGTTCAGGCCCTGCCACCCCTCAACCCTCAACCCTCAACCCCTCAACCCCTCAACCCCTCAGCCCTCAGCCCTCAGCCCTCAACCCTCAACCCTCAACCCTCAAACCACCCGAAACAGCCCCAACAAGCGTTCCAAAAAGGCCCGAAACCTTGAAAAAGGGGCGCCTGAGGAGCTTTACTTGCAAGGCTTTGCTTCTTTAGGCTCTAGGGCTTAGGGTTTATGGGTTGGTTGGGGCTTGGGGGTTTGGTCCAGGGCTTGGGATGTCTCCTTTCATCCCTGGTCCTATCCCTAAACCCTAAACCCTAAACCCTAAACCCTAAACCCTAAACCCTAAACCCTAAACCCTAAACCCTAAACCCTAAACCCTAAACCCTAAACCCCAAAGCCCTGGAGCCCCCAGGCGTTGGCCAAGGAGGAGCAGTGGAAGATCGGTCAGCCATGGCTCCTGAAGGCCAGGTCTCTTCGTCTCTTCTTGTGTGTTCCTGGTCGTAGGGTTTAGGGTTTAGGGTTTAGGGTTTAGTTCGGGCCAGGAGGGCGTCATCGACCTTGCCAACTCTGAAGCTCTGAGCCTTCAACTTCAACGTCCTTTTTTGGAACCCTGTAGGTTTGGGGTTTTTAGGGGTTTAGGGTTAGGGTAGGGTTTAGGGCAGGGTTTAGGGTTTAGGGTTTAGGGTTTAGGGTTTAGGGTTTAGGGTTCTTACTGGGCAAGATTCGTAATGCTCCCGAGAACAGAACCCCGTGATCTTCTCGCGTTCACATTCAACACCAACGCCCGAAACCCCCTAAACCCCCCCGAGCCTTAAAACCTCGGAACCCGAAATGCCGGAAACCCCCAAGACGCAAAACTTAAAACTCTCTACAGCCCTAAACCCTAAACCCTAAACCCTAAACCCTAAACCCTAATCCCTAATCCCTAAACCCTAAACCAAGTGTCAGGCCACCTTCACCAACAACGGCGCCGTCAGCCGCACCTTTGGATTCCAAGGCGGAGAGGACAGAGGCTCCTCAAGCCCGATCTCAAGCGGTTTAGGGTTTAGGGTTTAGGGTTTAGGGTTTAGGGTTTAGGGTCCCCAAGCCACGGTTTCCAGGAAGCTCTCGAATTCAGGCTTTGGCCCTGACTTTGCCCTCAGCCCCTAGCCACACGACCCGCAACCTGAGAAAGCCTTGTTCTTGCTAGACAATCAGCCACTCGGGCCTAAGCCCTCAACGAAAAAGCCTGCAACAAATCAGGAGATGTATGTACATGCACGCACACATATATGTATGTTGTCGTTATACTACCAAGGATATAACCCTTACCCAATGATATACAGTAACCCTTACATCGTCCGCTGCAAGCTAAGGTTCCCCGGAGGGCGGCTAAGGTTGTAAGGGTTGGGTGCCTTCATGCCTGATGAGATTCGCCCATTCGCAAGCGCTGCTTCAACATCTGAGCCTTAAGCCCTGGACCCGAACCCTAGACCCTAAACCCTCACAGAAACCGTTTAGGGTTTAGGGTTTGGGGTTTAGGGTTTAGGGTTTAGGGGCAGCACTCTACACCGCACCGGAATCACTAATCCCTGAACCCAAGACCCGAAGCCCCGCAACCAGGCTTCATGGACCTCGTGGTGCCTGCCGGCTGCGTGGACTGCGTCTTGAGCACGCAGGCGCTCAGAAGTTTTGGGTTTCGGGTTTAGGGTTGAGGGTTTGGGGTTTAGGGTTTAGGGTTTAGGGTAAGATTTAGGGTTAGGGGTTTGGGGTTTAGGGTTTTGAATCTAGGGTTTAGGGTTTAGTTAGGGACCCTAAAGCACCAAACCCTAGCTTGGAGGTCGCTCTTCGTTTGCCTCAACCCGGCTCAGGGTTGGGTGTAGGGTTTGGGGTTTAGGGTTTAGGGTTTGGGGTTTAGGGTTTAGGGTTTAGGGGTTTAGGGGTTTTTCCAAGGTCGGTTCAACAAGGAATGCCAGCATGGTCTCTGGCGTGCCTGTAAGGGGTCATCGTTTACGAGCAGCCTGCAGATCTTCGGCTCTCGTTAACCTCTGCACTTGAAACCGCCGAGCCCTGAAATCTTGAGGGTTTTTGGGTTTAAGGTTCAGGGTGTAGGGGTTCCCGAACCCAAAACCCACAACACAAAACCCAAAACCCTAAACCCGAAACCCTCAACCCTGAACCCTACGCCCCTAAACCCTAAACCCCAGCGCCCGTGAACCCTGTCGAACTTCGGCCGTCGGTTTTCAGGCTCGGGTCCTCTCCTCCGCGCAGCATGCCGAGTTCCAGTACCGCCCGGGAGCCACAGAAGCCAACACAGGGTGGCCTAAACCGTAACACCCTAAACCCTAAACCCTCAACCCTCAACCCTCAACCCTAAACCCTAAACCCCAAACCCTGAACCCTAAACCCTGAACCCTAAACCCTAACCCTAAACGCTAAGCCTTAAGCCCCAAGCCCTAAACCCTAAACCCTAAACCCTGAACCCTGAACCGTAGGGCTTTCGGCAGCCAGAGTTCTTGGAACTTTACCACTTCCTGCCTTCGCCGAAGTGTCAGAGAACACAAGGGAGGGGGGGGGGAGTTTGAAGAGGTTTGGCCAAGTTCTACCTGAAGCCTTGCCCTGAGCCCCACAATCTACAGCCCCCACCCAAAACCCGAAATACGCTCTGGGGTTTTGGGAAGCTTTGGGGCTTCAGATGGTGCTCTACAGCCGAGCTTCGTCTTCGGGTGCAAGGAACACAGCTAGCGGTTTCGGATCCCAGCTGGTTTAGGCTTTATGGTTTTTGCGTCTTCAGGAGGGTTTGGAGTTTGGGTTAGGCGGGGAGGGTTTAGGGTTTAGGGTTTTTAGGAGCAGCATATCGTTGGCTTGGGGTTACCAGGACATGCAGGCGGTGCGTACACCCTCGACACCTGCAACTCAAATCCTAAACCCCTAAACCCAAAAAACCTTAAGCCGTAAACCCTAAATCCTAACCTCCAAACCCCAAACCCCAAACCCTAAACCCTAAACCCTAAACCCTAGACTCTGAGCACCTTGAGCCCCAAACCGAGGTGACGACAAGCCCTTCACCAATGGGGAGGTCACGATGAGCAGCATTTGCCTGACTCCCCAGGCTCGCTTCGGGTTTAGGGTTCAGGGTTCAGGGTTTGGAGTTTCAGGTCTTAAGATTCAGGGTTTAGGGTTTAGGGTTTAGGGTTCAGAGTTTAGGGTTTAAGTTTAGGGTTCAGGGTTTAGGGTTTAGGGTTTAGGGTTCAGGGTTTAGGGTTTAGGGTTTAGGGTTTAGGGTTGAGGAAGACATGGGCTCCTGAAGCAACACCATAGGTTTCAGCCTGAGGAGCCTACTGTGGTATACCCTGAACCCTAAACCCTCAAGACAAAATAAATAGAAATTGTATGTGGTATCATTCTGAATTTTCCAAGATATTTGTCTAAACAGCTGACAAACAGAGTTTAAGTAAATTAATCCAAAGCGGGAGGAAAGCCAAATTGGCCCCAAAGCCCAAAATTGGCTTCCCAAAGGCGGAACATTGGCGGAGCCCAAATTAAGCCCAAAATTGGCTTCCGGAGCCCAAATTGGCTCGGCTCCCGAATTTGTTTGAAAATGGCCTCAAAATTGGCTCCAAAGCCCACAATTGGCTCCAAAGCCCAAAATTGGCTTCCGCAGCCCAAAATTGGCTCCCAGAGCCCCAAAATTTGCCCCAAAGCCCAAAATTGGCTTTCCCAAAGCCCAAAGCCCAAAATTGGCCCCCAAAGCCCAAACTGGTCCGGAAAGCCCAAACCACTTCCGGAGCCCAAAATTTGCTCCCAGAGCCCAAAATTGTTTCCAAAGCCCAAATAAGCCAAATTTGGGCTCCACAAATTGGCTCCCAGAACCCAAAATCGGCGCAAAGCCCAAAATGGGCTCCCCCAGATCAAATTTGGCTCCCAGAGCCAATTGCACCCAAAGCCCAAAATTGGCCCCCAAAGCCCAAAATTTGCTCCAAAGCCCAAAATTGGCCTCGAAAACCCAAAATTGGCGCCAAAGCCCAAATTGGCTCCGAAAGCCCAAAATTTGCTCCGAAAGCCCAAAATTAGTTTCCGAACCCCAAAATTAACTCCCGGAGCCCAAAATTGGCTCCAAGGCCCAAAATTGGCCCCCAAAGCCAAAATTGCTCGAGCCTAAAATTGGCTCCCAGACCCCCCAGACCTTAAACCTAATCTTGGCTTAAAAGGTTCCAAGAAGCCACAAAAAGCCCCAAGGCCCAAATCAGGCCCCGACCCTGCCGAAGCTCGCCCCTGCCCACCCAGCCCCCCGCCCTTCCCAAAAGTAAAAATGTCGTTCCAAAAAAACACGTTTCGGTCAAAACTTTCGCTCAATACTTTCCCTCAAAACTTTCGCTCAAAACTTTCGCTCAAAACGTTCTTGGGACCCAAACCCTATACAATTTCTATAAACCCTAAACCCTAAACCCTAAACCCTAAACCCAAAACCTTAAACCCTAAACCTCACTCCGAAAATCCTCAACCCTGAGCCCGCGTTGACAGACCAGTGAGCTGGCTCTCGGACATGGATCTACGGTCTTCGTAAACCCATGCTCTTTGGGTTTAGAGGTTCAGTCTGGTATTTGGGGTTTAGGATTCAGGGTGCACATCCTGAACCTTCCTAAGCCCCTAGCAGAAGCTCCCTCCCCTCCCCCCCCAGCGAGAGTTCCCTCTTTGAAATCCCAACCCCTAAACTCCAAACCCGAGAGACCACACCCTAACCCCAAGACCCTACTGTAAACCCTAATCCCTAGACCCTGGTCCCTAGATTACAACCCCTAAGCCCTAAACCTTAAACCCTAAACCCTGAAAGCGCAACCCCCGAGCTCCTAAGCCGGTCGGAAGGTGTGCAAGGGCTTCCAGTGCCGGAAGCTCAGGTAGTGCTTTCCAAGCCTGAGCCGTAGGGTTTAGGGTTAGGGTTTAGGGTTTAGGGTTTAGGGTTCAGGGTTTAGGGTTTAGAATTTAGCCTGAGCCGCAAGTGACTCGTAGGGTTTCAGGTTCGGGTTTGTGGTTTGGGTTTTCGAGGTTTAGGTTTCCCTGAACCTTCCCAACCTCTAGGCTGATCCAGACAAGAATGAGAACAACATCCGTGATATTCACAGTTCATAGAAGGAACGAAAGAACCCGAAGCCCTCAACCCCAAATTTACTGCCTCCTACGGCCCTTAGCCCTCAAACTGTAAACCCCTAGACTTCAACCAGCCCAAGGCCCAAGACTCGACACCCCAGACCCTAAACCCCAAACCCCAAACGCCAAACTCTAAACCCCAAACCCCAAACCCTAAACTCTACACCCCAGACCCTAAACTCTAAACCCCAAACCCCAAACCCCAAACCCTAAACCCTAAACCCTAAACCCTAAACCCCAAACCCTATGACCCTACACCGTCAACGCCCAGGCCCTCATCCCCTCACGCAGAAGCTCAAGAGCAACGACACCTTCGGCTGGTCTGAGAGCGCCTGCTGCGAGCCCAGGCCAACCCTAAACCCTAAACCCTAAACCCTAAACCCTAAACCCTAAACCCTAAACCCTAAACCCTAAACCCTAAACCCTAAACCCTAAACCCTGAGCCCAGGCCCTCCTCTGCTTGGAGGGTTTGGGGTTGAGGGTTTCGGGCTTAGGGGTTTAGGGTTTCGGGTTTAGGGTTTGGGGTTTAGGGTTTGGGGTGTAGGGTTTGGGGTGTAGGGTTTCAGGGTTTCGGGTTTAGGGTTTAGGGTTTCGGGTTTCGGGTTGGGGTGTAGGGTTTTGAGGGTTGAGGGTACCTGCACGTGGAACTGGAATAGAACCTTCTTCATAGCTCCCAACTACTCAGGGACATAGAATAACCCTAAACCCTAAACCTTAAACCCTAAACCCTAAACCCTAAACCAAGTGTGCCAGTATGTTGCGGTCCCCAGGCCTTGGGGCTTGAGGGTCCCAAGCCCTAGGCCCCAAACCCTAGAAGCCTAAACCCCAACAAAACGCCCTAACCCTCAAACGCCCAAACCCTAAATCCCTCAAACCCTAAAAACCCTAAACCCTAAACGCCCAAACCCTAAACCCTAGACCCTAAACCCTAAATACTAAAGCCTAAACCCTAAACCCCAAAAACCCTAAACCCTAAAACCCTCCACTTTCCTCCTTCCCTCAGTCTGGCAGGATGTGCAAGGATGAGGTCACCTGCTCGCGCCTGAGAGCTTAAGAGAAACCCCCGAACCCCAAGATCCTCGAACCCCTAAACCCTAAGACTTGATCCGTGTCTTTCTAGGGGGTTTAGGGTTTAGGGTTTAGGGTTTAGGGTTTAGGGTTTAGGGTTTAGGGTTTAGGGTTTAGGGTTTAGCCATTTGGGGTTGAGGGTTTCGGGTTTAAGGCTCAGGGTTCGCGGCTCAGGGTTTAGGCTGTATTGTAAACCCACTAAGGACGAGGGTATGGGCTTTAGGGCTTAGGTTTCGGCAACCTCCCCTGAAGCCCTAAACACGAATCATGGGCTCTTCATAGGAAACCAGGGAGCCCTCAAACCCTAGACCCTAAACCCTAACCCCAAACCGGAAACCCTAAACCCCAAACCCTTAACCCTAAGCTCTGAGCCCGCGACACCGAAACGCCGAGGTGCCCCGGAAAGCCAGTGGGCCCCGACCCCGGCAGGGGTTTAGGGTTTGGGAGGGTCAAACCCGATTGGTTTAGGGTTGGCGGTTTGGGGTTTTGGGTTGAAGGTTGAGGGTTGAGCCAAAGCCCGGTGACCTGAGCCCTGTGGCCACCGGTCAAAACCCACGAGACCCCAAAACATAGACCCCCAACAAAAATTTGAGCCTCAATGGAGGTACCAGGCTTAGTGTTTTGGATGTCAGGGCCGCAAGGGGTTTCCCAAAAACCCAAAACCCTGACATAAACCCCAAATTTTCCCAAAGTTTTTGGGGTTCTCTAGAGAGGGGGACTCATTGGGGGTATGTAACCCAAGGTTCCCTGATACTCTTCCTAAGCTGCCCTAAGGTTCCCCATGAACCCCCCTCCCTTAAGAATCGCAAACCCTAAGCCCTAAACCCTAAACCCTAAACCCGCCCACCACCCCTCTCCTTCTGTAGGTAGGTGGGCGCTGTCGAGCGATCAGCGAGACCTTGGCAGGCTCTGCTGGGCTGCAGAGCCTGCCAGGCTCACCCCTGAGAGGTCGCCAAGCTAAAGACTGGGCCAAGTGCATTGCGTCAAGGTCACGTGCGTTGTGGCAATGTGCCAGTGCATGTGCGAGCCGCATTGTTGTGCCAAGTGTGTTGCGCCAAGTGTATTGCGCCAAGTCCGTTGTGCTACATGCACTGTGCCAAGTGCATTGTGCTAAGTGCATTGTTCCAGGGGCCAAGTGCACTGCGCTAATGCACTTCCAAGTGCATTGCGCCCAAGTGCATTGTGCCAAAGTGCCTTGCGCTCATGTGCACGTGCCTGTGTCAGGTGCATTGTGCCAAGTCCAAGTGCATTGCGCAGGTGCTCTGTGCCAAGTGCGTTGTTCAGGTGCATTGCGTCAGTGCCAAGTGCATTGCGCCAATGTGCCAAGTGCATTGTGTCAAGGCCAACTGCATTGTGCTAATGTACCCGTGCATGTGCCAACTGCTTCTAGTGCCAAGTGCATTGCGTCAAGTCCGTTGTGCCAAGTGCATTGTGTCAAGGTAAGAGCCGCGTTGCTGTGCCAAGTGTGTTGCACCAAGTCCATTGCGCCAAGTCCGTTGTGCTAAGTGCACTGTGCCAAGTGCATTGCGCTAAGTGCATTGTCCCCTGTGCCAAGTGCATTGTGCCAAGTTCATTGTTCCAAGTGCATTGCGCCCAAGTGCATTGCGCCCAAGTGCATTGTGCCAAGTGCGTGCCAAGTCCAAGTGCTCTGTGCCAAGTGCATTGTTCCAGGCGTGCATTGTGCCAAGTGCATTGCGCAAAAGGGCGTTATGCCGAAGGGCATTCTGCCAAGTGCATTGTGCTGCGTGTGCCAACTGCAGTCTAGTGCCAAGTGCATTGCGCAAGTGCTCTGTGCTAAGTGCATTGTGCCAAAGGGCATCGTGCCAAGCGCCTTGTGCCAAGTGCATTGCGCCAGCCGTGTTGTGCCGAGTGCATTGTGTCAAGGCCATTGCGCGCAAATGTCCCAAGCATTCGCAGTGTTTTATCTTAGTGTCTTATCTTAGTGTCCTCTAAACATGTTCGATGTGTGAAATGTGAAACATTCTTAGTGTTCTGTCTGAGTGTCCTCTAAACATGTTCGATATATGAAAATTGAATGGCTGGCTTGGCTTTGGCTGGCTCCGGTTTGGTTCCGTGATGAGTAGTGTTTGGGTGGTCTCGGGGTGGGCATGTCTTCATACTATTGCGTTCAGCTGACCAATGCTACACCCTAAATAAACCCTAAACCCTAAAGCCCTAAAGCCCTTAACCCTAAAGCCCTAAAGCCCAAAAGCTGCCGGCGACATTCAGACAGGAACCGCGCAAGGATTTCGACACCCGGACCGGCTCGACGCTACAGGCTCGTTGGTGGGTTTAGGGTTTAGGGTTTAGGGTTTAGGGTTTAGGGTTTAGGGTTTAGGGTTTAGGGTTTAGGGTTCAGGGTGTAGGGTGTAGGGTTTAGGGTTTAGGGTTTAGGCTTTAGGGGGTTCTCTTCACTTCTTGCTACAGCTGGGCTTCATGGTTTCAGAACCCCAAGCCCTAAACCCTGAACCCTGAACCCTCAACCCTAAACCCTAAACCCTAAACCCTAAACCCTAAACCCTGAACCCTGAACCCTAGACCCTAAATCCATGAACCCTAAACTCTAATCTGTCAGGGTTTTGGGTTTAGGGTTCAGAGCAACCCGGGTGCAATAGACTGTCTCTCACTCTCAAGACACCGGGACCAGAAGCAGAAACAGGACGCAATTCGCATGCTTTCAGCACTGTTTACGGCTCATTTGTTATGGGCATGCTTCGGCAAGCAGTCCTAAGCAAGAAGCGTTGCACCAGCGGGGATTTCAATCTTGCTTAGGTGCAAGGTGCCACGGCCGAACAATGTTCTCCGACAGCCTGGCAGGCGCGCACGCGGCCGCTGTCGTCATTTTCCTCAGCTTCCATTGGAGGATGACGCATGGGGACATTGCCAGGTCATTGGGAAAGCTCACCCAGTACTTGTGGGCAAGCTTGGGTGGCGCAGCCCGCTGCCCTGACGAAGCGACGAAGCGAATCGATGCAGCCATGGATCAGCTTCGAGAGGACAGCTATGTGGAAACAAGCAAGCTGATGATGCATGTAAACGCCATGTCGATGGTTCTCATTCCTTACATCTATGGGGATGACCGGAGATTCATGGCCGGTATCCTGCTCGCTGCTGCAGCTGCTTATGCCACGCACTTGGCCTTGGCGATGCGGAGGATCAGCCTGAGGGCCTACCAGTTGAAAACATTTGTTGCGGCATACTACGTGATCACGATCCTGTGTATCTGGTCTGGTCAGCTAGCAGGTAGCTCTGAAACGCATCAAAGGTTGATGACAGTCGGCCAGATCACCTTGTTCGCCTGTTATTGTGATCGCACCGTGCACATACCAGGCCAAGTTGCCCTCGCTCTGGCACAGATCCTTCAGCTTGCGGCATCTAGGGGCTGGCAAGGCATCTCAGCCAATGTCGTGGTAACTCCATTGCTCACAGCCTTGATCCTGACATTTTGCCTCGTGGTCCTGGAGAACACCCTGAAGGAAGGCTTGGCAGCTCAGTTCCGAGGCACAGATGCTGAGTCCTTGGTCGCCTCCTTTCGGACGATGCTGCGGGGCTTATGCGATGCGGATCTGTTGCTGGATGAGTCCTTGACCATCGTGGACGATCACGACCTCCTCAGTGGGCTACTGGGCCGGAAAGAGAGCCTTACTGGCCAGGCCTTTGCAGACCTTCTCCTACAAGATACCGAAGAGCAGGAAAGATTCCAAAAGTTCATCGGAAGGCCGAACGTATCCATGGGCACCTCTCAAGCAAGCACGCCCCCGTGCTTGCGTGTCTCCCTTCGAAGAAGGAGCCCTTTCCAGCGCGTGGGCGCCGATCTTTTCCACGTGCGCGTTCCGCGCTTGTACGGCTGCGCCGGTGCCTACCACCTCATGGCTTTGAAGCTGGATCCGGATGCGGAAGTCGGGGAGGAAGACGAGCAGGTAGGTCCCGTAAGTTCTTCAGAGGCTTCCTTCTTGAGGCCCGCCAGCTTCGCAAGCTTGGACGGCTTAGATTTGGATGGTCCGCCCTCCCCGATCTCGGATCGAGCTAAGGGATCCTTCTTGGAGGCGCTCCAGACATTCTCAGAGCTGAGCTTCAAGGTGGGGTTTCAGGGTTTAGGGTTTAGGGTTTGGGGTTTAGGGTTTCAGGGTTTAGGGTTTAGGGTTTAGGGTTTAGGGTTTAGGGTACCCTTTGTTGGGGGCCCCTCGAAGGGGGATTCTATTCTATTTAGGGTATCAAGGGGGTCACCCCTAGTATCGGAAGCCCGCAGGTGGAACGGCGGGTCAATCCTAGGGTCATCTCGATGCACTTCAACTTCATGCGAAGCCAGGCGGACGCGCAGAGTGTGAACAGACCCCAGGTAGTAGAGTAGGCAACCTTTACCCTTTTTGGGTTTTCTACCCCCTATAAAATCCCAAATAGTCGTAGAGTAGGCAACCTTTACCCTTTTTGGGTTCTCTACCTACAAAATCCCAAAGGCTCACCTTTATTTCCCCCAGGTTACTGGACAACTAAGGGCCTGCTCTCCGAGCCTTCATCCGGCCGACGCAGTGGGCTAGGGTGAGTGGCCTCATGAGAGGAGATGGCTCTGCTTCTGGGTAGCCCAGTGGTTTTACCCTTTTTGTTGGGGTTCTGGGGTTCCTTTTATAGTAGTGAATTTCAAAAAAAGGGGGTGCCCTTATTAAGATATTGGGCTACCAAGGCTTCGTCAGACGTTGCAACGCATGAGCTTGGTGAGCTCTGGATCCCTTTCGGCCACCCCTCGCAATACCGGCTGGCTCGGCGGGCCCAGGTGCGCAGTGCGCAGGGGGGCCACCTGTGGATTGACCTGAAAGAAACCGGGGAGGTCCTTCGGCGCAGCGAGAAAAGGGTGAGATGCCTAAACCCCCTCAATCCGCCCACGAGCAGCCTAAGACCCCAAATTCCGAAAACCTCAGAACCCCACAGCCCCAAAACCTCGAAATCCTCCCCAACCCCCCCCCCCCCCCCCACCCCCAAAAGAAGAAAAAAAGCCAAAACCCCTACACCCAAATCCCTCCACCAAGAAAAGAATGAAAAACAAACAACAACAAAAACAAGAAAACCCCCAAAACCCTAAAACCCTAAAATTCCAAAAAGTCAACAAGCTCGCAAAGCCCCCAAAACCCCCCAAAACCCCCCCGAAACCCCCCAAAACCCCCCCCCAAAACCCCCCAAAACCCCCCAAAACCCCCCAAAAGCCCCAAGCCCCGAAACCCCCCAAAACCCCCCAAAACCCCCCAAAAGCCCCCAAAAGCCCCCAAAACCCCCGAAAGCCCCCAAAACCCCCCAAAAGCCCCCAAAGCCCCCCAAAACCTCCCAAAACCCCCTTTGCCTGCAGGGCTGCTGCACCGCCAAGTTCTGCCCCTCTGTGGCTTGGCTGAGAGATTCTGGGAAGTTAGGCTTTGGGGGGTGTATTGTGTGCTTCAAACCCTAAACCCTAAACCTTAAACCCTAAAACCCTAAACCCTAAACCCTAAGCCCTAAGCTCTCCTTGCAGGACTTCTGCGACAACATCACGGGCTGGGAGAAGCATCCTGCGACGGGCCTGAAAGGCGCCTGAAGTCTACTTGGAGGTTCATGGTACTTATTAACCATATTAGGGCACTTAAGGGGCTAGGTGGGTTATAAGTGCAGTTTTAATTGGTTAGTAAGTACCATGAACCTCCAAGTGCTAGGCTGCTTACAAACTTCTTGACTTGAGGTCTGGGGCGTGAGATTGGGAGCCTTGTGGCTTAGGGTTTAGGATTGGGTGGTATAGTGGCGTGGGTGAAGTAGGGACTCTGCAACATGTAAGGCCTGTATCAGCAGCACCATGTCTGATCATTCACTGTTGGCCGCGCTGCTGTGTGATAGGCTCATGCAAGGGGCCCCTTGTACATGGGGAAATCCAGCGCTTGACGCCATTGCTACGAGTGCGTTGTGCACTTGGAAAAGGTCAGAGCGGTGAGCTCTTCGGTGGTTGTGCTTGAGCCCAAACCTCGCTACTTGTGGCACTCTGCTGCATTGGTAGCGGAGCACGTGCCGGTCCAGGCAGTGCTCGACAGCTGCCCTTGGTCCTCCTCTTCGACGACTACGCCTGAGGCATCTTCTACCCGACCATCGGCTACCTGTTCGCTGGCGACCTTGCCAAGGACAGTTTTCTCCGTGCAGCGCTTGGCTGCGTGTTTTGCAGTTTTCCATGGCTGACTCCAAAGATCGGAATGTGGTTCCGTCGTGGGATGGATCGGCTCGATCCTGGAGGAGGTACACCCGTGAGGTGGCCTGGTGGGTGCAATCTGTGCCCACCCACAAGCGGCGCTACTGTGGAGCTCAGCTGCTGAGCAGATTGAGTGGGCCAGCGAGATTGTTGGCGATGAGCTGGTCACGCTTGGTGTTGGACTCACGAGATGGAGTCCGAGAATTACTTCGCAGGCTGGCTGGCTCCCCTCTGGTGAGGAAATCGCTTCCGAATGCTGCAGCGATTTGCCAGCAGTATTTCTCCTTTCGGAGGGATCCTCAGGAGACGATCGGAAACTTTCTGGTGAGGGAGACGCTGGTCCATGAGGAGTTCGTGGAGGCGATCGTCCGACTACATGAAGACAAAAGAGGGATCGCCGAGGATCAGCGGGACTTCGGCCTTCCCGCACCCGAAGAAGAGTGGTCATCGTCGGACTGGCAGGATGCCTGGGGCTGGTGGAACTACGACGACGAGTACGTGGGCGAGGGCGATGGTGATCATGATCTACCACCTGATTCAGCAGTACCAGAGCGAGAAGAACCGGGACCTCGAGAACCCCGTGCTGACATAGGTGAAGAAACGGACGAGCCCTCTCCGGTGTCGCCGCAAGCTGCCCCAGGATCATCTCCCAGCCATCGAGATGGAGCCTCGGCGCGACATGTTCCCGACGATGCTCTGGAGCAGCGAAGGACGGCCTCTTCGGTGAGCGAGCTGTCAATGACTGATTCCTTTATCCTGGAGGTCTTGAGGGGCTGGCGTCTTTTACAGGCGGCTGGTCTCTCAGCCGAAGAGAAGAGGGACATCCTGTCGGCCACGAAGAACTCCCTGAACTACGAGGTGATCTCCACGGCTCTCCAGAACCTGTGGGACGATCAGCTACTGGGTCATCGGCATGCGCACTCCTTCCACCACAGCAACATGGCGGACATGCTCCCGAACGGCTCTGGTTCCATGGCCAATGAGATCTACTACCAGGAACAGGATGAATGGTGGAGTCATGACAACGACTGGTGGTATGACGGCTACTATGTGGGAGAGCCCTGGGAAGATTCTGAATGGTGGGGTGCTCATGACTGGGAGCCAGAAGCGATGCCAGCTCTCACCGCGCCTGCAACGGCGGATGATGATCCTAAGGTGAAGGAGGCGCAGAAGGCGGAGCAGATTGCGGAGAGCTTGGCGGTGGAAGCCCAGAGAACGTGGGCAGATGCTCAGAGGGCGACGCAAGCCCTCAGGAAGGACCGCGGCTTCGGCGGACCTGGAGGACTTGGCGGCGGTACCAAGTGCTTCCATTGTGGAGGCAACCACTTTCTTCGTGACTGCCCCGATCGACGGCATCCTGGCTACAAGGGCGGCTATGGCAAGGGCAAGAAGGGGAACTACATGATGTCCTATGAGGATGAATGGAACGACGCCTACTACGTGAGCAACGGCAAGGGAAAAGGGAAGCACAAGGGCAAGAAGGGCATGTGGACCGAAGCATATGCCAATGGCCTGTGGAAGGGCAAGTCCAAGGGCAAGGGGAAATCAAAGGATCCCCTTCGCTCCGTGAATGCCTACGCGTCGGACATGTTCGTGGGTGGCCTTGAGATCCTGGAAGCCAATGCTGCTGAGTCGCCGAAACCGGTGACGCAACCTCATGTTGGGATGCTGGACAGCGGAGCAACCGCTTCAGCAGCTCCAGATGCTGTAGTGCAGGGACTGATCTCTGCGGTGTTGTCTCACGACAGCAAGGCCAAGATTGAACTCGATCAAGGTGCGCGGCCATATTTCAGGTTTGGCAACGGGAGATGGGGACGTGCACTTTGTCGGGTCCACATCAGCAGCATGGTCTCAGGGTCCAATCGTGCCTTCTCCATCTACACCCTTCCAAACCCTCCGGAGTACTTCCAATCGGGTTACGAACAGTCCTCTTTGGTGCCAGTTCTGATTGGGATGGACTTCATGGGGGTAGATGGGGCAGGGATGTTAGTGGACTTTGCAACTGGTTTCGCGATGATCACTACGGACCCCAAGCCCGAAATCTTTCGGTTGGACATGAACCACAAGGGACACTACACCCTCGACATCGTACAGTACCTAACACAAGGAAGTCGGTGTGAAGATGGCCATCCACATGTCATTGTTCGATCGAACCTTCCCAAGGCAGCCAAAGAGCATCACGCAGTGCTACATCTAGGAACTGTGTGGTTTGACCTGGCCAGAAGCGAGCGTGAGATGCATGAACGAGATGAAGCCCTAGCCCATGAACGGATGTGGCGGTTGTTCACTCATTCGCGACCCGCGCCAGCAGCTTCTCTTGCTCAGATGTGCGGTCCCTTGGACCCCGTTCCTTCGTCAACATCCTCTTCGCGTTTTCTTGCACCTCATGTCAGCTTCGCGGACGGCAGCGGTGGTAGACCCCGAGACCGAGAAGATTCTAGTGGCGGCAGCAAAGGCGAAAGCCAATGCAGCCAAGGCCAAAGCCAAACCACTCGACAAGGCCCGCTCCGTGAAGATCGACCCACGAGACCCTCGAGCTCGACAGCATCAATGGCCCTGCATGGGACGCCACACAACGAGTTCGCCCCAGTCGAATATGCACGGCCAGTGGATCGTTTGTGCAGTGTGCAATGTGCGCCTTCTGTACATTCCCCGCGAGGGATCCAGCGCGCAGCACACGACAACGGACAATCCCAGCATGATCGGCCGCATGCTTCGAGAACTACGACCGCTGATGGGAGATCACTTGCCGACGGCACAGATCTGCAGGCACATGCTGGCCAAGATCAATGCCGAGGAAGTCCTACGTCGAGCGATCTTCGAGGTGACCAACCAGACCTCTACGTCATCGACGGCGCCCACGGCAACACCAACAAGTCGGACCACTCCGATGCCAACGACGGTGACACCAACAACGGCGTACCCGGGATCTCCATCACAGGCAACGACCGGGAGCTGGGAGGAAGCTCAGGTCCCAGAGGGGGACGACGAGGAGCTTGTGGCGGCCTACGAGAACGAGCAGGACGAGATCTGAATTCCAAGGACAGCAAGGCAACCGCCTTGCCGCTTCACGTAGGTCGGAAGGTGATGGCTCTGACTGGCCTGATGATGACGGCGTGCTCGGCTCTCTTACTGGATCTTCATCTACACGATCGTGATGGTCTATGGGAGATTGCTTGTGCTCCACATAGTTGGCTGAGTGCTGCAGCAGAAGAACACGGACTGAAGCCGCAGCGCATCAACCTTGCCAGTGGGTTCGACCTGTATCAGAAGGAGACGTGGGCCCGACTTCGTGAACTTCGTGTGGCCCGGAAACCCCGACGGCTTTGGATAAGCCTGCCTTGCACAAAATGGTGCCCGTGGACATCAGTGAACTTCAACACGCCGGAGAAGAAGGTCCAACTGGAGACAGCGCGGCGAAGAGAGCGACGCCTGTTGTGGGAAGCCAACAAGTTCATCAAGGAGGCTGTGGAGTCCGATCCCGAAGTGCAAGTGTACTTCGAGTGGCCGCATCCGTGTTACGGCTGGAAACAAGCTCCCATGCAAGACCTCGAAGGACATCTGGAGTCCCGTGGAATACCCTGGTTGTCTTGCAGAATCGACGGATGCAACTATGGGATGCGAAACCAGGATAACTCGCAGTTCATCCGGAAGCAATGGCTGGTACGCACCACAGACGAACGCTTCCACAAGGCGTTTCGTGCGAAGATTTGCCCAGGCAATCACGGACAACACAGCACGATCGAGGGCAATGAGACCAGCAGAACTGCGTATTATCCTTGGCGAATGGTTCAGGCCATAGCTAGGCATTGGCGCGACCAATCCGCACCCACGCAGCACATCCGTCTTCTACAGCAACGTGCTGATGTTCTTGAACTGCAAGATCATACGGAGATTGCCGATGATGACGTGCTTGAGTACCTGGAAGAAGAAACCGGAATGGCAAGTCCGGAAGAGAAGGAGATGGAGGAAGCGCAGATGGTCGAAGCGGAAAGGATCTGTATGGAGGCCAGGTTCCGAGAAGCTCGACTTCGTGAACAATTTTCCATGGATCAATGTGAAGCGCTACTCCTGGAATTTGTCGGGAAGGCTGTTTCCGACGGCAAGGATCACAGCAAGTGGTCCCAGAAGCCTCCTTTCCATATGTTGCTGGGAGCCTACTCCCACGGAGCCTTTTCAGGAGTTACCCGCAACTCCTCACGCTATCCCGAACTGAACCGTTATATCAATTCATATCTTCGACACTGGCTACCTGATTGCACGTGGTCAAGTGTGCTGCTTTGCCTCAATGGCAAGGCCCTTCCCCACAAGGACACCTCCAACTTGAAGAAGTCGTACAGTGTTCTTCATGGGCTGGGAACATACTCCGGCGGTGGACTATGGGTGCAATATCCTCGTGATGATGTGCCTGCAGTTCGGCGACGTGTTCGAGATGGAACCCTACAAACCGGACATGTCAAGGAGACCAACCGCCAGTTTGTGTTCTTCGACCCCGATGTACCACATGCTACACAAGCGTGGACGGGAAAGCGCCTAGTCCTCACGGCCTATACATCGAGAATGCGACCGACGATGTCTACCGAGGACGAACGCCATCTACAGCAACTTTGCTTCCCGAAGTTCAACAGCGATGTCTACTACGATCGCGACTACAAGATGAACATGGCGGTAGAAGATGGTGGTCGTGAACGCCCTGCCGTACCTGAAGAATCGGCTGCCTCCAAGGAAGAACAAGAACGTTGGGAGGCACAGATCTCGAAGTTCCACAAGGCGGCTGGGCATCCAACGAATCGGAACATGGCTCGAATCATCAAGGACGCAGGACACGAGCAGTGGAAGGTGAAGATGGCACTACAACACCGGTGCCAAGCATGTGAAAGCCTCAAGCAAGGGGGAACCAGTTCAGGACAAGTTCCTCCGGCCGCCACACACCCTCTCTATGCGGCCTGGGAGGCAGTGGGCGTTGACTCTGGAGAATGGGTGCCCCCTGGGAGCAAAAGGAAGGTGAAGTTTCTGCTGTTCATGGACCTGGCCACGAAGCTACGAGCAGTATGCCCGCTGTTCGAATATGACTTCTTGGAGATGCGTGCCGAGTCCGGGGATGATTTCGTGAAGGCGTTCTCAGAGCGATGGCTTGGTGCGTACCCAAAGCCACGGCTGCTGGTGATGGATTCGGCGAAGAGCTTCGTGTCCGAGAATGTCCATAACTTCGCCAGCAATGCAAACATCCAAATCTCATATGCGGCGGAGAAAGAGTCGTGGTCACATGGTGTGCTTGAAGCTGGAGTACAAGACTTGAAAACAACGGCGGCGGCGATCCACTTGGAGAGCTTGGATCAAGAGTACACCACCACGCTCTTCCTGGCGACGTCGGCTTTGAACTCTACCGAGTACACCGCTGGGTTTTCGGCATTTCAGTGGGCCTTTGGCAAGGAGTACTCTATCACAGATGAGGACGTGAGGACCTTCGCGAACGCCGACTACAAGGGGGAGTTTCTACGTCTAGTACAAGCGCGTGAAAAGGCGGAGGCCATTGCGAAGACGACGCGTGCGAAAAGAGTCTTGACGAAGTTGGGCAACACCACTGTAAGGCAACCTCTCCGTCAGTTCAGCCCCATGGACTTGGTGAAGGTGTGGCGGAAGGTGTGGCCCCAACAACAGTTCAAAGGACCTCGTGGCGGCTTCAAGAAATCTGGGCGTCCTCACTGGATTGGACCAGGAAGGGTGGTGTTCCATGAAGTTCTTCCTCATCAAGAAACTGGAGATGAGCGGCGCCATGTGGTTTGGGTCTTGATTGGGACGCAGCTTCTTCGCTGCTCGGTGCACTCGGTGCGACCAGTCACCGAGACGGAACGGTTTCAGTTTGAGACCAGTGGCACGGAAGACTTCACATCGTGGAAGACGTTGGCGGACATTCTCCCAAAACGAGAATACCACGACTTGGTGGACCAGATGCCGGCCGAGGACGAGGTGGAGCTGCCCAACCTGCCTCAAGAACCTGGTCCATCTACTATGATCCAGCCCACACGAAGAGTCGTGCGGAAGACGACGTTGATGCCTACAACCACGACGGTGTTCGAAAAAACAGGTCAGCTACCAGCACAGTCGACATCCACGGCTTCTACCTCACCTGTTCGTGTGGCTCCTTCGGAGGTCAACGACTACGAGAGTCCTGAGGCCAAGCGACCCAAGACTGCCAATTGGGTGGAGGACATGTATGCTGAAGCGGAGGCAGAAGAAAAGGATTACAAGGATCTCTTCACCGCATTCCAGGAAACGGCAGAGTTCATGAAGATCGAATTTGACCTGGAAGAGCCACGATCCATTCGGCAGAAGAAAGCGATGCTTCGAAATCCCATGCTGTATTTGGTGAAGAAGATGAAGGACTCGGAGGTGGTTTTGTCGCGACTTTCCGAAAGGGAGCGACAACTATTTCATCGCGCCAAGCTGAAGGAGGTGGATTCTTTCATCAAGAACGAGGCCGTGAGGAAGTGTTTGGATGATGAAGAAACCCGACGTGCATTCGACAGCAACCGCATCGTGAAGGCAAGGTGGGTGTTGACCTGGAAACTGGTGCCTCCTGAAGAACAATCGGAAGCAGTAGCCGACCACAAGAACAACCCGAACACGGTGCATGTGTCGGATGGCACGAAGAAGGCAAAGGCACGGATCGTGCTTCTGGGCTTTCAGCACCCAAGCCTTCTTGATCCCACCTTCAAAACAGCGAGCCCCGTGCAGTCGATGTTGGGTCGGAACCTCCTCTATGCCATGGCAGCAGATTCGCAGTGGAGACTGGAGGGTCTAGACCTAGCCACAGCGTTTCTTCAGACGCAGCCAACGGAGGCCGATCAAGAGCTGTGGACAACGGGAGTCAAGGAATTACGTGACGCCTTGGGCATCGATGACAACGACGTGATGCGCATCCTCCGGAACATCTATGGCAGCACGACCGCCCCTCGTGGCCTTTGGTTGTCGCTACACAAGAGACTTGTGGAATTGGGAGCACAGCCAGTGCTCGGCGAAAGATGTCTGTGGATATGGCTGTCAGCTGAACGCCGTGATGGTCATCATGCACAAGTGATTGGCGCCATGGGTGGTCATGTTGACGACTTCCACAGGATTGGCGACGATTCCGATGAGTGGAAGATCATCAAGGAGAAAATCAACGGCGCGTATAAGTGGGGGATGACAAAGAGTGGCTCATACCGGCATGCTGGCACTGATGTGTCGACGGTGAAGGACGACCGCGGCTACGACAAAATCATCATCGACCAGAGCTACTACATCGAATCGATCATGGATGTGGACATAGATCCGAGCCGGTTGGGCACCAATGTGGCCATGAACAAGCACGATGTTGATGCCTGTCGAACGGCCCTGGGTGCACTCCAATGGGTGGCAATCCAAACGCAGCCTCAGATTTGTGCTCGCTGCAACCTTCTGCTCACGGACCTGGTGACCAGTGGAAACATGGAGACCGCGCGTGAGATCCAACAACTGGTCAGTGAAGTGAGAAGAGAACCCTTCAAGCTGGTCTTTCAGAAGTTCGAGAAGGTGAAGCATTGGCGGGACATGGTCTTTATCAGCATGGGAGATCAAGCTCACGCAAATAGACCAAAAGGGGATAGCACTGGAGGTCTAATCACCTTGATTGCCGGCCCAGAGAGCACGAGTGGTGCAGTATGCCCGATGTCTGTGATTGGATGGCGCACCTGGAAGTTGAAAAGGAAGGCGATTGGGAGCAACGATGCAGAGGTCCAGTCCATCTTGGAGGCAGAGGATCATAACTTCCGGGCACGTCTTCTTTGGTCTGAGCTTCATGGAGCAGCGGGACCTGAACGAGAGCGTTCCCTTCGCGTGGACATGGTGGACATCGTGGAGAACCAGATCCGCGACATCAAGGGCATTCTGTGCACGGACAGCAAGGGCGGCTATGATGCGGTGGAAGTCAATGAGTCACCATTGCTTGGGCTATCGAACATGAGGGCGGCCCTGCAGGCCTTCCAACTTCGTGGTAACCTTCAGAGGGCAGCCTGTGAGTTAAGATGGTTGGCCAGCGACTTCGATCTTGCCGACGCCTTGACGAAGAAGCGACAAGATTGCAGAGAAGGACTCCTGAAATTCCTCAGGACAGGCTTCTGGTGTATAAAGTATGACCCTTCCTTCACGTCCGCGAAGAAGGGGAAGAAAGCCGGTCGTACAGCTGTCGGCACCGTACAAAAGTTTCTGGAGGCCCCTGATTCCTTCATGAGCGAATGTGCTGCTGACCCTTTTTGGGGGTGGTGCAACATGTAAGGCCTGTATCAGCAGCACCATGTCTGATCATTCACTGTTGGCCGCGCTGCTGTGTGATAGGCTCATGCAAGGGGCCCCTTGTACATGGGGAAATCCAGCGCTTGACGCCATTGCTACGAGTGCGTTGTGCACTTGGAAAAGGTCAGAGCGGTGAGCTCTTCGGTGGTTGTGCTTGAGCCCAAACCTCGCTACTTGTGGCACTCTGCTGCAGACTCCTTTTCCGCCGAGACCAGGATTGCAGGGACAAAGGTCACGTCGTGGAATATTTACATCCCTAAACCCTAAACCCTAAACCCCATGTACATGGGCCTCTCCAGGTCCATCATGCGCAGCCCAACTCTAAACCCTACACCCTAAGGTTTAGGTTTAGGGTTTTAGGGTTTTAGTGTTTAGGGTTGAGGGTCTTGGGGCCAAGGGCCTTGTTCAAGCGTTTAGGGTTTTAGGGGGTTTAGGCTTTTAGGGTTTAGGGTTTAGGGTTTGAGGTTCAAAGAAACCGAAGAACCCTAAAGACCCGTTGGATGGAAGGGTCCCTTGCAGGAAGCACCAAGGAGGAGTGCTGCCTTCAGAAGGAGTGTGCGCATCCCAGTCGGTTCGAACTTGGGGGGTGTTTACGAACATAAGGGGCGCCAAAAGACGGATCCCCCAGATGGTAGGATTCCCTGATAGTAAGGACCCAAAAAGGCACTAGGGGTTAGGGGTTTAGGGTTTAGGGTTTAGGGAAGGAGGAGGGCTCCGAGGATATGACTGGGCCCAGAAGCCTGGACCCTGAACCTTAGAGCCTCTTCGCCGGAAGCTCCAAGGCTCGCATCACAAATTTGCAGGGGCCCCTTGAAACCCTAAACCCTAAACCCTAAACCCTAAACCCTAAGCCCTAAACCCTAAACCCTAAACCCTAAACCCTAAACCCTAAACCCTAAACCCTAAACCCTAAACCCTAAACCCTAAACCCTAAACCTAAAAAACCCTGAAGCCCCACGGCCCTAACACTGCAAAGCCCAACGTCCCTAGAGCCCTGGAAGCCCCAAACCTGCAAAACCCCAGATCCACTGTCTTAAGGCTCACACTCCCTCTATTTTGGCTGGATTCGTGTTTTGGAACCTTGCATACAGGAAGCTCAAAGGGGACATCTGTATATATATATATATACACATATATATATATATACATATATATATATATGTATACATACACATACATGCATACATACATACATACATACATACAAACATACGCACCATAATAAGAACAAGAGGTTACCCGACACCCTCAACCCAAAAATCTGAAGCCCATCAACTGCCCCCAAAGCCCCAGAGCCCACCACCCCCGCCCAAACAACAACAGAAAGCAAAACACAAAGATAAAGCCCCAAAGCCCAACGAAAACATCCAACATGCAAATCCAAAACCCCTAAACCCTCTGAACTGTAAATCTTTCTAAAGGATCCGGTGTTAGTTTCTTTTTCAGCTGTATCGAGTCTTGGGTTGACGGGTCTTAGGGTTTGGGGTTGAGGCTTCTGGCAGGGCATCCAGTTCTTACGGTTTACGGGCTTGGGAGCTTTGGATTTGGAGATTTTGGGGTTGTGGGCTGGATTACCACCAAAATAATCCGCGCAATCCAGCCGCGGCTAGGGGGCCGGTCAAGAGCCACACTAAACCCTAAACCCCAAACCCTGAACCCTGAACCCCAAACCCCAAACCCGAAGCCCTACCCAAACCCCTAACCCGAAACCCTAAACCCCAAACCCGAAGCCCTAAACCCCAAACACCGGATATTGGGGTCCCGGGGCCGGGAGATTTCCTTCATGACAAGGCCTGGACTGGACCTGCTCCGATGTCACCATCATGACCCTCGCCTGCGCCTCCCGAATCCCTAAACCCTGCAGCCCTAAACCCTAAACCCTAAACCCTAGACCCTAAACCCTAAACCCTAAACCCTAAACCCTAAACCCTAAACCCTAAACCCTAAACCCTAAACCCTAAACCCTAAAACCTAAACCCTAAACCCTAAACCCTAAATACCCTAAAACCTAAACCCTAAACCCTACAGCACTACCGCCCTGACTGGGTGAGGAGGAGTTGAAGGGTTCAGGCTGTTGGGTTCAGGGTGTAGGGTTAGGGTTATCTAGTGCCCTGTGGCCTTCAAGCCCAGAGTACCGGAAGCAACCCACGAAAAGAACCCTGAACCCTAAACCCTCAACCCAAAATCCTGAGCCCGTAAGCCTCAATCCGAAAGCCCTTAACCCTGAGACCCTGAAACCAACCCTGAACCCTAAACCCTAAACCCTAAGCCCTAAACCCTAAACCCTAAACCCTAAACCCTAAACCCTAAACCCTAAATCCTAAACCCTAAACCCTAAACCCCAAACCCTAAGCCCTAAACCTGAAACCTAAAGCCCAAACCCCAAACCCAAACCCTGAACCCTGAACCCTGAACCCTGAACCCTGATCCAAACTTAAACCCTAAATCCTGAAAACCCCTAAACTCTAACATCCCGGGCGCCCCAGGACCAAGCGGTCCATCTCGGTGTACGACCAGCTCACGGGCGAGAACGTGACCAGAAAGGGCTGGAGCGACTTGGTCGGGCATCTATGGGGGGGGCCTCGTTAGGGCCGAAGGTTAGGGAGTTAGGGGTCCTTGTTCTGTCTTATTTTCCTTATAGCTTCACACCCTAAACCCAAAACCCCCCAAACCCTCAACCCTAAACCCTAGACCCTGTCCCTAAACCCCAGAAACCCTAAAGTCCGAAACAGGGGATTGGGCCAAAAGAACCCCTTGTGGCCCAGGCGATGTGGAGTGCTGCGAGGAGCACCACTGCGACGAGTTCAAGATCCCGTCGGGGCCCCTGTCGAGGGCCGAAGGAGGTTGCCATGGCTTAGGACCCGGAACCCTAACCCCTAAACCCAAAACTAACGCGACAGCAGCGAGCGCGCGAGGGGCAGCGGTTTGGATCTAGGACTTAGGGTTCAGGGGCCTCTCAGGGCCTGTAGGAAACAAGTAGTCTCCAGGAGGTTCATGGCACTTATGAACCAACTATAACTGTATTTATAACCCACTGATAAGCCCCTTGAGTGCCCTAATATGGTGATAAGTACAGTTATGAGTGCAGTTCTAATGGGTTAAAGAATAAGTACCATGACCCCCAAAGTGGAACCTTTTTAGAAGCTTCCGTTGGAAGCTTGCCTTGAAAAGGCCTCCAAAGCCCTTTTCGTCAAAGGCCGCACACCACAACACGTCCCAACACGACCCGCGTGGTGGCGTCGCAAGCCCTAAGCCCGGAATCGAGTTATTTGAGATGTAGGCAAGGGTCGAGCTCTTCCGCCCTTCAGCTTTCGAACTTCCCCAGTTGCTTGAAGGTAACCCTAAACCCTAAGCCCTAAGCCCTAAGCCCTAAACCCTAAACCCTAAACCCTAAACCCTAAACCCTAAACCCTAAACCCTAAACCCTAAACCCTAAACCCTAAACCCGAACCCTAAACCCGAAACCCCAAGCCTTAACCCCTAAACCCTGAACCCAAAACCTTCCAAGAAAGAGCCCCCCTCCCCCGTCCCAGGAAGGAGCTCAAGACTCTGTGGAAGCTCAAGGACGGGGGGTTTCGGGCTTCAGGGTCTTAGGTTCTAGGGTTTGAGGGCTTTTGGGTTTGAGGGTTTCAGGATTTTAGGGTTTTCGGGCTTCGGGCTCGGTGTCCAGGATCCTCCTTCCATGCCCCTGAGGCGCGGTGATCCGAACCGTGACAGGCTTCGGGTTTGCGGTTCGTCCCGAAACCCTAAGCCCAAAACCCTAAACCCTAAGCCACAAAACCCTCAAAGGAGCCTTAAAATGAGAAAAAGGCCTCTTAACAACCCCCTTAACCACCCTTGCCCCAAAACCACTAGCCCGGAAAAGCCCTCTAAACAACCCTTAGCAACCCTCTAGACCCTGTAACAAAACTCTGAAGCCCGAAAACCCTCATAAAACCCTCAAGCGCTGGGCCCTGTTTGACACTTTTTACCTCATGTGAGAAGAGAAGGAAACCTTGTCCCTTCAGGCACCAGGATTAAGACATTCTGACAGAGGGAAGGCCCTCCAGACCCAAGAAAGAAGGATAGCCAAACTTAAACCCTAAACCCTAAAACCCCAAACCTCAAACCCTAAACCCTAAACCCTAAACCCTAGACCCCAAACCCTAAACCCGAAACCCCAAACCCTAAACCCTAAACCCTGAACCCTAAACCCTAAACCCTGAACCCTTCACCTTTCTTGATCCAGCAAAAGAGGACAAGGCCAAAGACATCCGCGGCGCTCACCTCAAGGACTGCTGTTCCCAAGCGGCACTTCGTTGGGTCCAAGGGTTTAGGGTTTAGGGTTTAGGGTTCAGGGTTTAGGGTTTAGGGTTGGTTTAGGGTTTCAGGTTTAGGGTTTAGGGTTGTGGGTTTAGGGGGAGGTCTGGGGGTTTTCGGATTTTTGGATATCATTGGTTTGGTCTTGGGGGCTTCATAGTTTCAGGGGGTTGGGGTTCAACGGTTAAGGGCTTTAGGGGCTTTAGGGGGCTTTGGGGGTTTGGGGGGGGGGTTTAGGGGTCTAGGGGTTTAGCCCTAAACCCTAAACCCTAAACCCTAAACCCTAAACCCTAAACCCTAAACCCTTAGGGGCTCAGGCGTTCAGAGTCTAGGGCTTGCGGTTGGCCGTCAGTCACCCTTCGTTCTTGCCGCGTCTTCGAGTGCTTGAGGGAAACCCGGAGCGCGGCGAAGCAAATGCCATAACATCCCTACAGAAGCCTCACCTCGGGTTTAGGGTTGAGGGTTTGGGGTTTAGGGTTTAGGGTTTAGGGGTTTAGGGTTTAGGGCTAGGGGGTGGGGGACAGTGTTCTTGGCTTAGCTTCGGGCTGAGGGTTCTCTGGGCTTAAGGCTTAAGGCTTAGGGTTTTAAGGGTAGGGCTTTTTTCAAGGCTTCTTAAGGTTTTTTTTTCAGGGTTTAGCCGTTTAACATCGTGCCCTAAACCCTTCAAACCTCGAAGCCTGAACCCTAAACGCTAAACCCTAAACCCTAAACCCTAAACCCCAAAAGCCCCTGAAGCCGAACCCTAAAGGCCCCCTAGCGCCCTTTGCCCTCGCTTTGCTTCAAGGATTCGAGAAGAGTGAGATCTTCGTCCAAGTAGCCCTCGAAGAGCCCCGAAACCCTAAACCCTAAACCCTAACCCTAAACCCTAAACCCTAAACCCTAAACCCTAAACCCTAAACCCTAAACCCTAAACCCTAAACCCTAAACTCTAAACCCGAAAGCCCCAAGGTGAGCCACTCCTGTGTTCTGACTACAGCCTCATGGGCAGCAAGAGCAGTGGGTGGGGGGTGGGGGGCGGGGGAGGTTGGGCTCTCGGCAGTTTGTGTTCAGGGTTTAGGTTTTGGTTTTAGGGCTTTAGGGTCCCTCAAATAGGAGTAGACGTAACTACAGAAGATTAGTATGATGCCCGAATAATCCTCATAGATTTGTAGTACAAGCAACCCAACTACCAGTCCTGATTAAACAGACCCCTGGATTGTCCCTTGACCCTAAACCCTAAACCCTAAACCCTAAACCCCAAACCCCAAACCCCAAACCCTAAACCCTAAACCGTCCCAAGTCTGAATCCTACATCTCGCAAAGCCCGCACCTCTCGTCACCAGAGGCCTCAAGACCTACCCCTAAACCCTAAACCCTAAACCCTAAACCCTCAACCCTCAACCCTAAACCCTAAACCCTAAACCCTAAACCCTAAACCCTAAACCCTAAACCCTAAACCCTAAACCCTAAACCCTAAACCCTAAACCCCCAACTCCTAGACCATGAGCGTTAAAGATCGAACCTTGAACCCTAAACCCAAAGCGCGAAACCCAGAGGCCTCCGGCACCCTTAAAGCCCAAATCCTTATGCATGAACCTTAAGCAGCTTAGGGTTTTTGGGTTTAGGGTTTAGGGTTTAGGGTTTTCCTTGAACCCTGAAAAACTTGGAGCCTAAGCCGCATGCCCAGGCTGCCCCAATAACACCAAGACAAAGCCCAAGAGCCAATCTGCCGATGGGGGAGTCTTGGTAGGCGCGCCTGTCAGGGTTTAGGGTTTAGGGTTTGGGGTTTGGGGTTAGGGTTTAGGGTTTAGGGGTTAGGGTCTTTGGAGTTTCGGGTGTCAGCGTTTAAGGTTTTGGGTGTTAGGGCTTCAGGTTTAGTGTGTCGGAGATGTAGGGTTAAAGGATCAGGGGTTACAGGGTTCAGGGTTGAAGGTTTGGGTTAACCTTCATTCTTAGGGCCTCCAGGGGTAAGGTTTGGGATTTGGGGGTTGAGGCAGTAGGCATAGGCTTGAAGGAGCTTCAGGGGTTTAGGGTTTAGGGATATATTGGCTTCAGGGAACAGAGAGTACGTGCCTCGAGCATCTTTCCCCTATACCCTAAACCCTATGGTCATAGAATTTGGGTTTCGGGGGGTTTCAATTTTCGGGGTTTTCGGCAATTTCCCACGTTTTTCGAGGAACCCATACATAGAGTCTTGGAACCCATCGATAGAACCCATACATAGAATATTTGAACCCATACATGAAAATTTGGGGGTCATGTTTAAGACAGCTTTTGGGCGCCCGTTTGGCGGCCTCCTGCACACCTCTTCTGAAGAGAGCGCCTCCTACGCGAACCCGTAGATAGAAGAGAGTTGACCCCGACCCCGAGGGCGCCTCCTAAACTTGAGGCCAATATTCTATCTGGCGCTTTGGATTTTTGATATGCTATCTATCGTTTTGGAAAGGGGTGTTGTGTTTTTCGGATTTTCAACTACTCTATCTGCTTAAGGATGCCTAGAAACCCTAAACCCTGAACCCGAAGCCCCAAACCTTCAACTTCCAAGCCCATAAAGCCCTAAACCCTGTGGCAGGCCTGGGCAACTTGCACCCAAGGGGAGACTCGCGAAGACAACCCCCAAATCCTAAAGCCTCAAACCCTAAATTCGTCAGTGGACTGCCTTCTAGTCTCAGAGCAGTGGCTAGATGCATCCGAATCCCGAAAAGCCCTAAACAGCCTGGACACGAAACTCGGCCCCTAAGCTTAGGTTTCAGGTTTCAGGTTTCAGGGTTCAGGGTTTAGGATTTAGGATTCATGGTTCACGGTTGAGGGTTTGTTGAACCTTAAGCCCAAACCGCCCAAACCCGAAACCCCCACAAACTTCTACTCCTGCCATTTTCTTGTCATTTGTTCGAGATCTACCCTACTACTCTTCGTCCACCTTTGCCCCAAAACCCTAAACCCTAAAACCTACAACCCCAAGCCCTAAACCCTAGCCCTAAACCCCAAACCCCAAACCCCAAACCCCAAACCCGAAACCCGAAACCCGAGACCCCAAACCATTCCGAGGCAGCACCGAGGAAGAATGCTGCGAGCCCCTCTTCTGCCGCACCTACCAGTGTAGCGGCCCGGGGGCTCGGGGGCTTTTTTTGGGGGTTCAGGGGCTTTTGGGGTTTAGGGTTTAGGGTTTAGGGTTGGGGTTCAGGGTTTAGGGTTTAGGGTTTAGGGTTTAGGGTTTAGGGTTTAGGGTTTAGGGTTTAGGGTTTTTGGGGTTTAGGGTTTAGGGTTTAGGGTTTAGGGTTTAGGGTTTAGGGTTTAGGGTTTAGGGTTTAGGGTTTTTGGGGTTTAGGGTTTAGGGTGTAGGGTGTAGGGTGTAGGGTGTAGGGATTAGTGTTATTTATTGAGTCTTTTCGGGTTCTTGAGTGGTTATTAGAAACTACTCATCATCATTATGGTTGTTGTCAAAAATGTTTCGATTTTTTCTTTGGAGGGTGGGTGGGTCAGTCTACGAATTGTGTTTTTGGAGCCTCTCTCCCTCTCTCGCTCTCTCTTTCTCTCGCTCTCTCCCTCTCTCTCTTTTGGCATTCTTGTTGGGTGGGGGATTGGGGATGTTGGCATCGCTCGCCGGCTTTGAGGTGTTAAGTGTTGGCGTTATGGGGCTGCTGTGCCAAAAGTTTGGGCATTCCTTAGGTTTATCATTTTCAGTGGTTTCAAGGGCTCAGGGGCTTAGAAGCCCCAAACCAAAGATCCCTAAAGCCCCAGAGCTCTAAGCCCCTAAGCCCTAAACCCTAAACCCCCAAAACCCTAAACCCTAAGCCCTCGGCCCTGAGCCCCCACGCCCCAAGCCCTAAGCCCTCCTAAAACCCCAAAGCCCTAGTTGAGTTGAGGTGGTTGTGCAAAGGGAGTTCCCGTATCAGGAAGCTTTCGGGGGACTGGAAGTCTGAGACTCGTAGTCGGGGGTAGGAAGTTGTGGGGTTTTGGTTTTGGGGTGTTTAGGGTTTAGGGCTTGGGGATTAGGGTTCGGGGTTTAGGTTCAGGGTTTGGGGTTTAGGGTTGAGGGCTTAGGGGTTTGGGGTGTAGGTTTAGGGTTGTAGGGTTTAGCACGAATCCCCTCTTGTCGCCGCTGGTGGACCTGGCAGCTGTCGGATATCGTCACCAGATCCAGCCGCTTGCGACAATTGCCAGCCTACTGTTGGCTCAGTTCGTTTCCAGAAACCCTAAACCCTAAACCCTAAACCCTAAACCCTAAACCCTAAACCCTAAACCCTAAACCCTAAACCCTAAACCCTAAACCCTAAACCCTAAAACCTTTGAAGCCTCATCTGCAATTGCTATGGCAGATCCCAAGAAGCTGCAGAAGAAAGTGAAGCCGGAGGAGCGCCGTGGCTCCACGGACGAGGCGCCGGCTTGGAGTCAGGGCTTCCTTTTTGGGATCTTAGGGTTTAGGGTTTAGGGTTTAGGGTTTAGGGTGTCAGGGTTTCGGGTTTAGGGTTTACGAACTTACCATCAGGACCCCCCAGAAGGTACCCCTAGTATCGGAAGTTTCAAGATTTTTTCTTTGAAGTTTCGGGAAGCGCCCCGCTGTCCAGGAGTGCTGCGAGGAGAAGTTCTGCAAGGACTACCATTGCTCCGACCCCACCAAGCCCCTCGGTGAGCAGTGTTTCGGTTCCCTGAATTTAAACCCTAAACCCTCAGCCCTAAAAACCTAAACCCGAAACCCTAAACACCCTAAACCTCTAAACCCTAGTGTGATAGCCCTTGCTCTCCCTTTTTCCTCAGGGGCTCCCTGCAAGCAACCCCTGTGTCTTTACTTCAGAGCCAAGGATTCGAGGAAAGTGCGGATACCTCTGAGCCAGCCTCAACCCAGCAAAGCCTAAAGCCCAAGACCCCAAACCCCCCCAAACCCGAAGCCCTCCACCCTAAACCCTAAACCCTAAACCCTAAACCCTAAACCCTAAACCCTAAACCCTAAACCCTTAAACCGTCCCCCCAAACCCGAAGCCCTCCAACCGCGGCCCCGAAGCGTGCCGCATGTAGCACTGTACTGGCGTACCAGAAGTTCTGATCAGAGATGGCGCGCCCTAAACCCTAAACCCTAAACCCTAAACCCTAAACCCTAAACCCTAAACCCTAAACCCGAAACCCTAAACCGCCCAGGTGGGTTCACTTCTCCGATCAGCCAGGGCCCCAGCGGTCGAAATGGGGGTTGACCACCCGAAGACCTGGATCCCAAGTACCCTAAGCTGTAAGCCCCAAGCCCCAAGAGCCCTCAGCCCGAAGCCCTAAGCCCTGTAAGCCCTCGGTCCACTAAGCCCTAAACTTTAGGCCCTAGGCCCTAAGCCCTAAGCCCCAAGGATAAATCCTAGACCCAGGGCTGCAGACGAACACAGGGGCATGGGCATCCCAAACCCTAAGTGCTGTAGACGCAGGAGCCCCCCAGCAGGCTGTGCAAGCGGGTGTGACCAGTTCCCCCTGCTCCTAGACCTGCCATGGCTCAGAAAGTCCATGAAGTCTTGTCGTTTCTGCTACGTGGTCTACGGCACCTAGTCAAAGAGGATGAAGCTGCACATGCTTACAAGGTATCATGCTCAAGGTTTGGGCCTCGAAACAAAGGAAAAACACACATCGCAGCTTGCTATGCACATGGACAGACTACTGCCTTTCATCACTCCTCCTTCGACAAGCAAAGCTTTGTACATGTCCTTTCCTTCCGAGAGGAGATTCAAACTCCTATCAACAGGAAAGCTACTGGCCGGCTGGCCTCAGGGTTCGAGGGCTCTCAGGTACAGGAAAGCAAAACACAAAGCCCCCCAAAACCCAGCCGAATAGACAGGCATCCTCAATGCTACGCCCTAAGCCCTCAACCGTAGTCGAAAGCCAGTACTATACTTCCCGCACTTCTACCTCGAGCCAGATCCGACACGCTTTCAACACCATCGACAACGCCCAGGCTCGGCCCAACAAACATCGACCGCCGCGGCAGTTCTGACGAGGCGGGGGATCTCTGAACGGGCCCGGGGTTTCGAGTTTGGGGACTTCGGGTTTAGGGTTTAGGATTTAGGGTTTAGGGTTTAGGGTTTAGGGTAAGGTTTCGGATGTAGGGTTGACGGTCCTCGGATTTATTCGCAAGCGAAGCAAACAGCCTGAACCAAGAACCCGGCACCCATGCATCCTAAAAGCTCATCCCCTAAACCCCGAACCTTTGTCATAATTGGGTACCATTTTACATGTTTACGGGTACTTAATTCCAGTAGAGGAATAACAATTTCAATTTTCAATATTATCCCAACCATGAAGTAGGAACCCCCTTCTTTTGCAGCCCCACAAGCCCCAGTTCCTTCAGCTGTGCTCCTTCATAAGCTCGCATGGTTGTGCTAGAATGAAGCCCTAGACCTTTTTTGCCCCCCCACCCCCCAAACCAACAAAAAATCCGCCCCCTTAGTGTAGATCAGCATAAGGTAGGCATGCATCAGGCCTAGCTCCATGAAGCGTCGTCCGTGCCCTACACCCTGCACCCCAAAGCCTTCAGCCTAAGCCTTAAAGCCCACACGAACCCTAAGCCCTCAAGATGCTAGCGCCTCAACCCTGCGCGTTTTAGGGTTTAGGGTTTAGGGTTTAGGGTTTAGGGTCGAAAACATGAAGCCCGTCCGAGCTCGGCGTCACGGTAGGAATGCTGTGAGAAGCTCATCTGCCGGGCAGAGATCTGCACCTGGCTCGGAGTTGGACATGGGTTCCTTTTGGGGTCTGAACCCTGAACTGAACCCTAAACCCTAAACCCTGAACCCTGAGCCCTAAACCCTAAACCCTAAACCCTGAACCCTGAACACTGCTAAACCCTAGACGCTAAACCCAGGTGCTTCCTTGAAGAGGAGCTGGGGGGCTTTTTGCGGGTGTTTCTTGGGCTTCTTTGGGCGTTGTGTCTTTGGGCTCGACCCGAAACTCTACATGCTCGACCCAACAGCAAAACCCTAAACCCCGATTTCCCAAACCCTTAACCCACAACTAGGGCTTTTGGGGGTCCGGAGTGATAAGCCTGCTGCTTTCTAGCTTTGCTGGGACAGTAAAGAGCACTGCGCGGCACTTTGGGCCAATTAGGGCGAAGATTGTTGAAACCCTAAGCCCTATCTCAGGGTGTTAGGGTTTAGGGTTTAGGGTTTGGGGTTTAGGGTTTAGGGTTTCGGGTTTTGGGTTTAGGGTTTGGGGTTAGGACTTTTTTGGGTGAGGATTCTTGGGGGCGGAAGGGAGACTTCGTGCGCAGGCAGCTTAGGGGCCCCCCTGCCGGCCACCCCCAATCCACACTCCCTAAGCCCCAAGCCTTCAATCCCTGAAGCTATCCCTCCCTCAGAACTCCTAAAGCCCATAAGACATTCAAGACCCGAACGCCCCTAAACCCTGACCCCTAAATCTAAATTCTAAACCCTAGACCCCAAACCCCAAACCCCAAGCCCTAAACCCCAAACCCAAAACCCCAAACCCCACGCTGAGGCAATCCCAGCACCATGTGGAAGCCAAAGGACCTTCCCAAAAACCAAAGACGTCGGGCCCTCCACCCTAAACCCTTGAGGTTAGGTTTAGGGATTTGGGATTTAGGGTTTAGGGTTTAGGGTTCAGGGGTTTAGGGTTTAGGGGTTTAGGGTGTAAGTATTTCGGGCTTCGTGTAGGGAGTTCAGGGTTTAGGGGTTTAGATTTAGGGTTTAGTTTCGAAGTTTAGGGCTTAGGGACGTAGGGTTCTGGGTTTCAGGATCTAAGGTTTAGGGGTTTAGGGTTTAGGGATTTAGGGACTGAGGGTTCAGGGGGGTTTGGGGAGTCATTTTTCGATGCAACCTCCAACCCGCAGCCCGAAACCCTGCATAACCCTAAGCCCTAAACCCTAAAGCCCTAATATCCGAAACCCTGAAACCCCAAAACCCTGAAACCTAAAGCCCTAAAGCCCTAAAACCTTAAAGACCTAAACCCTAAACCTTGAACCCCCCTAAACCCCCCTAAACCCCCCTAAACCCCCCTAAACCCCCCTAAACCCCCCTAAACCCCCCTAAACCCCCCTAAACCTCCCTAAACCTAAACCCCCCTAAACCCCCCCTAAACCCCCCTAAACCCCCCCCTAAACCCCCCCATAAACCCCCCTAAACCCCCCTAAACCCCCTAAAAACCCCCCTAAACCCCCCTAACCCCCTCTAACCCCCTAAACCCCCCTAAACCCCCCTCAACCCCCCTATAAACCCCCCCCTAAACCCCCTAAAAACCCCCTAAACCCCCCTAAACCCCCCTAAACCCCCTAAACCACCCCCTTAAACCCCCCTAACCTAAAAACCCTACACCCCTAAACCCTAAACCCTAAACCCTAAACCCTAAAACCCTAAACCCTACGCCCTGAACCCCTAAGCCCTAAACCCTAAACCCTAAGCCCTAAGCCCTAAACCCTAAACCCTAAACCCTACACCCTGAACCCCTAAACCCTAAACCCTAAACCCTAAACCCTAAGCCCTAAGCCCTAAGCCCTAAGCCCTAAGCCCTAAGCCCTAAGCCCTAAGCCCTAAACCCTAAACCCTAAACCCTAAACCCTAAGCCCTAAGCCCTAAACCCTAAACCCTAAACCCTAAACCTCCCAATGCTGCCAGCTCTGCCCCAGGAGGGTCTTGACACGCTCCAGGGAAGCAGCATCAGCCAGTGCTGCGAGCCCATCTACTGCGACTTGCCATAAAGGGGGCTAGTGGGAGTGTAGGGTTTAGGGTTTAGGGTTCAGGGGAGGTTAGCGAGGTGCAGGGCTTTGGGGGGAGGTTTCAGATGTTGGCTTGGGGATTTGAGGGTCTTAGGGATATGATTTTTGGGTTCGGGGGTTACGCTTTTTGGGGCTGAGGGTTACTGGGTTGAGGCTTGCCGAAGTTCAGGGTTTTACGTCGTGTTTTCCTTATTGGTCGATTTTCGGGTGCGAGGATCCTGGTTGCAAGGGACGTTCTCGCAGGAGGATGTAGCAAATCTCGGCGAGGAGGATGTAGCAAGTTGGGTTATGGAAGTGTGCAAGCGATGCCGACCCACACCAGAAAACGAGCCCAAAACCCGAACGCCCCAGAGCTTTCGAACCTTCGAGCCTTGAAGCCTTAAATCCTCCAACCTTTTGAAGCCCAAAGCCCTAAGCCCTCCCCCCTAAACCTCAACCATTACAAAGACCCGCCGTGGCTTGGAAGGCGGCAACTTCACTTGCGACACCGACGACGATGGCGACGGCGACGGCACCATGTGGTACAAGAAGGTGGACACCAACTCGCTACTCCACTTCAATCCTGGTTCTATAGTATTTAGGGTTTAGGGTTTAGGGTTTAGGGAATCTATAGGGCTCAGGCTTTCAGAGCTTTTTTCTATTGGCCAACCGTGCTTCGGACGGGCTCGCGGTTCAGGTTCGTGGTTTTCGAGATTGGGGACTCCAGGTGCGGGTCCTTGGGATTGAGGTTTCGACCTAAACAGGAAACTCTACATCCTGGACCCCGAGAAGGATTTCTGTGGCCTGGGGTTGAAGTTCTTGCGGCGAAGCCTTGGCCGGTTACGTTTAGTTTTTCAGACTACAGACCTTAGGACTTCGGTTTAATTTAGGCTGCAAGGGTTTAGGCTTTCGGGTTGAGGGTTGAGGCTTTGGGTTGCAGGGGTTAGGATTTCGGCTACTTGTGGCCGACATCTCAGGTACAAGTGGCAGGGAAGCACCAACGAGGACGGCTAGGGAACTGCAGCAAGCACAAGATGCCAAGCATCCACCCCTAGCCCTAAACCCTAAGCCCTGAACCCTAAACCCTAAACCCTAAGCCCTGAACACTAAAAACCCTAAACCCTAAACCCTAAGCCCTGAACCCTAAACACCCTAAACACTAAACGCACCCTAAACCCACCCGAAACCCTAAACACCCTGAACTGCATTCAGCCAAAACCCTCGAAATCCGCAACCCCAAAACCCAAAGCGTTGTAGGCACAGGGCTCCAAGGGGGGATGGTCGGAGGAACCCCTGAGTAAAACCCTCAATCCTGCCGCGCCATATAACCCACTTAGGGTTTAAGGGTTAGGGTGCAACCCTAGACCCCAAACCCGAACCCCCCCTAAACCCTAACCAAACCCTAGTAGGGTGCACCTCTTATAGTGATGTACTCAAGCCCCCCCCCCCCTCCCCCCGCAAAAACAGAAAACTGTGTCGCACCTCGGGTCACTTTTTAGATTCACTCCCGTGGTCCTTTAAGTTTAGGGTGTAGGGTCTAGGGCCTCTCTCCCAGAACCCTGAAAACCCTGAAGCCATGCAACCCTTGGTGGTTTAGGGTTTTTGAGTCTCGGGTTTCGGGTTTGCCCTCCAATCCCCCTGCGCGGGTCAAGTTGCGCAGGAGTGCTGCGTGCCGAAGTACTGCAGCCAGTACACTACCTCCACCCCCACTCAGCTTCCGCCTTGGGGGGATGTTCCAGATTCTTTGAGTGTTCACTGTGTTCACTGAGAGTTTGTTCTTGTTTGTGCGATTACGTGCTTTCTGAAAATTTTTGGGGGTCCCTTTTTGGGATGTGTTCCCCCAACCTTCTTGGGAGTATACTGAGGGACCCCAACTCTAGGAAGATACCTTGGGATGTTCGCCCTTATACTAGCAGTCCTCAAAAAAGGGATTCTAGTACCCCCGACTACACTCCCTATTAAGGACTGTTAGTATAAGGGGGAGCATCCCAACCCGAAACCCGAAACCCTAAATTCTAAATCCTAAACCCTAAACCCTAAACCCGAAGCCCTAAATCCCAAACAGACACCGATGAAATCGGGCGAAGCTGTTGCTTCCCAGGTGGAAGAGGAAGCCCCAGAAGAATGCCCAGGGCAGCACGGATGTGGAGCCGCGGGGAGGGGGGGTGGGGTTTAGGGTGTAGGGTTTAGGGTTTAGGGTTTAGGGTTTAGGGTTTAGGGTTTAGGGTTTAGGGTTTAGGGTTTAGGGTTTAGGGTCTAGGCTTTAGGGTTTAGGGTTTAGGGTGTAGGGTTTATTCAGGGTTTAGGTTTAGGGTTTAGGGTTTAGGGACATGCTTTTCAGGAGGTGGAGCCCCGAGACCCCGGTCAGAACGATTACTCCGTAAACTGCCAGGGGGGTAAGGTTTAGCAGTCGAAGTCAACCTGAACCTGGAGCCCTATACTCCGAGCCCTTCTAAGGCCCTAAGACAAACCCTAAACCCTAAACCCTAAACCCTAAACCCTAAACCCTAAACCCTAAACCCTAAACCCTAAACCCTAAACCCTAAACCCTCAACCCTATACCCTATACCCTATACCCTATACCCTAAACCCTAAACCCTAAACCCTAAACCCTAAACCCCAAACTCCAGCGCCAGGAGTGCTACGACCAGCTATGGTGTTCCAGCTACTGCTGCGTGGGCGCCGGCTGCGCGGCCGTGTGAAATCCCAAACCTGAAGCCCCAAAACCCAAAACCCTAAACCCCAAATCCCAAACCCTACACCCTAGAAACCCTCAGCCCCTAAGCCCTGAAGTATTGAAGCCCTGCAGGCCCATGAAGCCCCTCAAGGGCCTCCAAAGCAGCTTAACCCAGGACCTGAGGGTGCCCCTGAAGCGGTTTAAGCCCGGGTTTAGGGTTTAGGGTATCGGGTTTAAGGTTTTGGCTTTTGGGGTTTAGGGTTTAGGGCTCCTAACCTCAAAATTCAAGGTTTGGGGGGGTCGGGTTTAGGGGTTTAGGGGTTTGGGGGCTTAGGGTTTAGGGTCCAGGAGTCTACGGGTTTAGGGTGGGGTTCATTGCTTCAGGGTTCGGGCCTATTTCCTCAACCAGACACCCAACTCCCCTCAATGTCGAAAACCGAATGCCCTAAACCCTAGACAGCAGGTTTAGGGCTGAGGGTTGAGCCCTAAACCCTAAACCCCAAACCCCAAACCCCAAACCCCAAACCCTAAACCCTAAACCCTAAACCCTAAACCAGAAGTTTTCACCCCATCAAAAACCTTCCCAAGTGCCAAGGTTGGGTGAAGAAGCCGGAGGCAGGCACCCGCCCGGCTCCTGGTGCAGGCGAACTTGGGCTCGTCGGCGGAGCCTTCTTGGGCTTGTATAGGGGTTTTTGGGTTTTAGGCTTAGGGCTTTCGGATTTGGGGTTAGGGTTTAGGGTTTAGGGTTCAGGGTTCAGGGCTTCGGGTTGAAGGATTTTGGGTTTTGGCGGTTTTGGGTTTTGGGGCTCCCCGCAGTTGGGTTACCTTTTTGGGCTCCCCCGAGTATACAACCTCCCTGAATAGCGACCCAGAAAGAGACACCCCAGATTGAACCCTCCTGCCCGAACCCACATGCAAAGCGCCTAAAGCCCTACACCTTATAATCCTTCAGCTGAACCTCAACCCTCAACCCTCAACCCTGAACCTAAACCCCTAACCCTAAACCCGAAACCCTAAACCCTAAACCCTAAACCCTAAACCCTAAACCCTAAACCCTAAACCCTAAACCCTCAACCCTAAACCTAAACCCTAAACCCTAAGTCCTAGACCTGGCTCTTGGCGCTGCCAAGGCCCTGGCAGCACGGATGCAGAGTGCTGCACGCCGGGCAGCGAAGCCGAAGACCTGCCGGACAGGGTTTAGGGTTTAGGGTTTAGGGTTTAGGGTTTAGGGTTTAGGGTTTAGGGTTTAGGGTTTAGGGTTTAGGGTTTAGGGTTTAGGGTTTAGGGTTTAGGCGGTTTAAGCGGTTCAGGCGGTTTAGGCGGTTTACGCAGTTTAGGCGATTTAGGGGTTGGGGGTTAAGGGGTTTAGCGTTTCGGGTTCAGGGTTTTAGGGTTCAGGGTCTAGGGTTTAGGGTGGGCAAAAGGGCCTCAAGGGTGGGTTTTAGGGGCTTAGGGGTTAAAGGTCTAGGTTTTTCTGGGGTTGAAGGATTTTTCTTTTTTGGCTCGGGTTTTTGGGTGTTTTGGGGTGGGTTAGGGAGCTGATGAGTAGGAGGGGAGCTTGTGAATAGGAGTCCAGGGATTGAAGGGTTTAAGGGGGCTTAGGGTTTAGGTCTGTTCAACTGTTTAGTTAAACCCTAATTAAACCCTAAACCCTGAACCCTAAACCCTAAACCTAGGGGAACCCGTGTGTTTTTTTTTTTGGTGGGTGCTTTTTTTCTGTGGGTGTTTTTTGGCTCGCGGCGTCCCCGCGCCCGCAGCAAAAACAACGCGCCCCCGCACCCACAGTGTCACAGCAAAAAAGCGCCCCCGCACCCGCAGCAAAAAACAACGCGCCCCCTCTTGCGGGCGTTGTTTCCGGGGCCGCCAAGGTGAGGGAGTGACGCGGCGGGCGGTGCCCCTGCGCCCGCAGCAGAAAAAACACGCGCCCCCCCCCCCCCCCCCCCCCCCCCCCCCGACGTCCGCCGCTTTCTTTAAGCCGGGCAAGCTTGCTTCAAAGCATACGAATCCCTTCCAAAACCATGATGCGAGCATTGTGTTTGGGGTGGCTGCGCGCCCCCCCCCCCCCCCCCCCCCCAACCCCCCCCGCTTTGTTTTCGCACCAAAAAAAGGTCTTACCCCTTAAACTCAAAACCCTTGAGCCGTGAGCTGCTGTTGTTTGGAGGGGGGTTTAGGGTTTAGGGTTTAGGGTTCAGGGTTTAGGGTTTAGGGTTTAGGGTTTAGGGTTTAGGGTTTAGGGTTCAGGGTTCAGGGTTCAGGGAGCCCGCCGGCCAGGACCTTCACGTCAAGAAGGCCGGCTGAATCGGACTGTACAAGCTGCGGAAGAGGGATGACATGGTTTAAGGGGTTGAGGTTGGTATGTTTCCCCTTATGCTAAACCCTAAACCCTAAACCCTAAACCCTAAACCCTAAACCCTAAACCCTAAACCCTAAACCCTAAACCCTAAACCTTAAACCCTAAACCCTAAACCCTAAACCCTAAACCCTAAACCCTAAACCCTAAACCCTAAAAGTCCTAAAACGGGATTGTAGTACCCCCGAATAAGGGGGGCATATCCCAAGGTTGAGGTCTCAGGGTTCAATTCTGGGTTGCTGAATACGGGTGAAGCGATTCGTCCCCATGTGTAGGAATCGGGCTTACAGGGTTTATAGGGTTTAGGGTTTAGGGTGTTGAGGAGTCTGATCTGCGCTGAGGCTGTTGGCTGAAGTTACGGGGGTTGAGAGGCGAGAGGCTTTGCAGAGTTTGGGGAGTTCTTTTTTCGGGGTTCACGGGTTAAAGGCAGTTCTCTGACTGTTTTGTTTGTGTGTGAAGTGGAGGAGTGCAGCTTCCTTGCCGGAGGCGTCCCTAAACTCAACCCTACGCCCTAAACTCGAAACGGTGCTATGCCATAAACGGCCACCCGCCCTTAAGCCACCTCACGCAACTTGCACGCCGAACCTGGGAAGCTATGAGGAGGGTTTAGGGTTGTTTAGGATCTACGATCTGCGGGGTTTAGGGGTACAGGGTTTCAGGGGTGTAGGCGTTTTAGGGGCTTAGGGTTTAAGGGATTGGGGCTTCAAAGGGTTTTTGGTTTGATTGCCTTTTGGGTTCAGGATTGGGCTGCTGTCAGGCATCTTGTCAGAAGCTCTAGGGCTGGTCCTCTAAGGCCCTGAGCCCCCAACCCTAAACCCTGAACCGTGAACCCTAAACCCCAAACCCTGAACCCTAAACCTAAACCCTAAACCCTAAACCTAAACCCTAAACCCTAAACCTAAACCCTAAACCCTAAACGCTAAACGCTAAACCCTAAACCCTAAACCCTAAACGCTAAATGCTAAACCCTAAACCCTAAACCCTAAACCCTAAACCCTAGACCCTAAACCCCAAAGCATAAAAGCACCCTAAACCCTAAACCCTACCCAGGTGCGCTGAAGCCGGTGATGCCCTCGCCAACATGACTGCCGGAAGCGAGACAAAAAGCAAGCAACAGCGACAACGGACTTGTCAAACCGAGGGTGGTAGGCCCTAAGTCGTAAACGCAAAACCTAGATGCAGTGGCGGATCTCAATCGGTCGGGTCTCTATGACCATCTAGGGTTTAGGGTTTAGGGTTTTAGGCGGAGAGGCCCTAGAGCCAAGCACCTTCGGTTGCTGCAGAAGATGGATCCTTCTCAACAAGAACCCGAGCCCTAACCCTCTCCCCCTAAGACCGAAAGTCGACACCGCCACCCTTGAACCCCCTCCCCCTAATAAGGGATGATTAAACCCACTTACCCGCAATATTAAACCCCCCCATATTTTCTGCAACATAACTATAATGGGAGTATTAAGTATACGGGGTAGCGGTGAACGCGCCAGTATCAGAAGAAGCACAAACCACATTCGATCCTCCTAAATTACCCTAAACCCTAAACCGTAAACCCTGAACCGGCCGCAGTTTTCCGATCAGTGCGGGGGCAGGGTGCCGGCGCAACCTTAGATCATGGCAGCGAAGACAAGCGCAATTGTGCTGGCGACCGGAGGCAGGATCCTGCCCGAAACACTGAACCCTAAACCCTAAACCCTAAACCCTGAACCCTAAACCCTAAACCCTAAACCCTAAACCCTAAACCCTAAACCCTAAACCCTAAACCCCTAAACCCTGAACCCTACACCCCAAACCCTAAACCCTAAACCCTAAACCCTAAACCCTGAACCCTGAACCCTAAACCCTGAACCCTGAACCCTGAACCCTGAACCCTGAACCCTGAACCTTAAAACCTAAACCCTCAACCCTTAACCCTTGGCCCTTAACCCTAAACCCTAAACCCTAAACCCTGGTTTGCTTGCTGCTTTTCGGGTGTAGGGTTTTGGGCCCCCAAAGGGTGGAAGTAGGAGAACTTTGGTCCCACTAGCGCTCTTGAAGTCTACGCGTAGGATTTCGGCGTTTGGGGTCTTTAGGGTTTAGGGTTTAGGGTTTTGAGGGTTTTGAGGGTTGTGAGGGTTTAGGGTTTAATGTTTAGGGTTTAGGGTTTTCAGCATTTAGGGTTTAGGGTTCCTGGGGTTTGGTAGGCTCCCAAGCAGTGTGTCTACACTTTTCCATGAGCTAAAGGGGCATAGAGGGGCTAGATCGAGTGCGGCGCGTGTGGCCAAATGCGCTACTGGTGTCTTTTTTGGACGTCTGCGTTCACGTCTTCGCTTTTGGACGTCTGTGTTCGGCCAAATAATGCGACACGGTCTTCGCTGTTTTGCACGTGTGGGCTCTTGGTGCCTCTTGCCAGGTGCTCTTGGACCATTTGGGCGTGTACGTTTTGCTGCTTCGTGTTTCAGGGTTTAGGGTTTGGGGTTTAGGGTTTAGGGTTTAGGGTTTGGGGTTTAGGGTTTAGGGTTTAGGGTTTAGGGTTTAGGGTTTGGGGTTTAGGGTTTAGGGTTTAATTAGGGCCTGACACGGCCCATGTCTGCAAGCCCAAGGTCATGTTTTTACTTACTGGGCAAGGTCTTTTTTTTTTTACTGGGCAAGGTCATTTTTTTTTAAAACTTTTTTACTGGGCAAGGTCATTTTTCTACTGGCAAGGTCGTTTTTTTTTTTTTTTACTGGGCAAGGTCATTTTTTTTTATTGGGCAAGGTCATTTTTTTACTGGGCAAGGTCGTGCCATAAGTGAAATATTTTCTTAATGTTGTGGGATTCTTTGGGCGGGTGGGTGTTTTTCTGGGGTAATTTCTTGACTAGTGAATGCTTGGACTTGACATGCTGAACCCCAAAACCCAACACCCAAAACCCCAAACCCTAAACCCTAAACCCTAAACCCTAAACCGTAAACCCTAAACCCTAAACCCTAAACCCCAAACCCCAAACCCCAAACCCTACACCCTAAACCCTAAACCTGCACAGGCCTTGCGGCCGCGACCGCTTTCGTTGCCCCCCGCACCGGCGCGCCCCAGCTGCGCAGCTCGCGCCACGCCGAGGCTGGGGTTTTGGGGGTTTAGGGTTTAGGGTTTAGGGTTCAGGGTTTAGGGTTTAGGGTTTAGGGTTTAGGGTTTAATTAGGATTTAATTAGGGTTTAGGGTTTAGGATTTAGGGTTTAGGGTTTAGGGGGCTTTCGGGTAGACCCTCAACCCTAAGCCCTGAAGCCTAAGGCCTAAAGCCCCAAACTCCAGAGCGCAATAAATCTAAAGATCCGAACACGACCCCAAACCCCGCAGACGAAGTCTTCAATCCCCTGAAGCCAAACCCTAAACCCTAAGCCCGAAGCCCTAACCCCTAAACCCCAAGCCTGAAACCCTAAACCCCAAAACGAAACCCTAAACCCTAATCCCTAAACCCTACACCCCAAGCCCGAAACCCCAAACCCGAAACCCGAGGCCGCCCGAGCCCCGACCGCAGCTGGCTGCCTCAGCAGCGCCGCGCCAACCGCAGCCCTTCTGGCTGTGGCTGCCGCAGGGGCCCGAAAGGCACGCGCCAAGATTTGGGTTGTCGGTTTCGGGGCTTTTAGGGGTTTATAGGGGTTTATAGGGGTTTAGAGGGGTTTATAGGTGTTTATAGGGGTTTATAGTGGTTTATAGGGGTTTATAGGGGTTTATAGGGGTTTATAGGGGTTTATAGGGGTTTATAGGGGTTTATAGGGTTGAGGGGCTTTAGGGTTTGGTTTAGGAGTCTAGGGCTTACGGAGGGCACAGAGATTTCCCAATGCCTGGGGTCTGTGTCAATATGCGGGGACCCGCGTGTGCCAGAAAGTCTGAGTATCTTTTCAGCATTCTCAAGCCCCAGACCCCAAACCCTAAACCCAACCCCAAACCCCAAACCCTAAACCCAAAACCCCAAACCCTAAACCTATTTTTTCAAAGCCCATCCCCGCCACCTCATGAAACCTCGATCTTCTTCCTTGGCCTTGTTTGTACAGGGTGTAGGGTTTAGGGTTTAGGGGATTGAAACTTGTCAAAACACAGGTCAGTCTCCTAAGCCCCGACCCTCCTGCCACTGTTAACCCTCAACCCTGCACCCTAACGGTTTAGGGTTTAGGGTTTAGGGAAGCTTACACCCTAAACCCTGAACCTTAACCCTAAACCCTAAACCCTTGATCGCAAACCCTGCCCTGCAACAGCTGCATCAGGCGCATGGGAAGAGCGCCGTCACCCTGCGCGCCTTCGAGACCGAGCTGGGTGTCGCAGATGGGTTTCGGCTTTCGGGTTTAGGGGCTGTTTCGGCTGTGGGTCTGGGGGCGATTTAGGGGGGATATTTAGAGCTTTTTAGGGGCTACTTAGGGGCTTCGGGTTTAGGGCTTAATTTGGGGTCAGCGTTTTTGACCCTAAACCTCCTCGGCGAATCAAGCGCGGCTGTGCCTGCGGTGCAGAGTTTCGGGCGGTTGGGGGAACGAGAGTTGCAGGCTTCCAGGTTTTGGTGGTCTGACTTTGGGATTCGGGTTTAGGGTTCAGGGTTTAGGGTTTAGGGGATTGCATTTGTTTGGTGATTGTGGGTTTTTGGTTCTCATGCTTTCCTTCTTCATTTTATGTGCCCGATGTGGTTTAGGCATGGTGAGTGTTTACGCGAGAGCCACGTACCACCCTCCTCGGGCCAAGGTGTGCAAGCGCCCGTGGGTTTCTGGGATCCAGCAGGATTCACAAGCGATGGCGATGCCCAGGAGTTCTATCGCCGTCGAGTGGTGGAGATCAAACACGGCCGAGTGGCCATGCTAGCGTGCGTTGGATATATCGTCCAAGAGTTTGTTCGCTTTCCGGGCTTTCTTTCTCCATCGACTGATCTGAAATTTGCTGACATTCCCAATGGCCTTCAAGCCGTGACCGTCGTCCCAGCAGTCGGCTGGTTTCAGTACACTGTGTTCTGTGGTCTCTGCGACTTGTGGATTGCGGACCAGCGTCCTACCAACCCTCCGGGCAAGCTGCAGACGCGCCTGTTCGGCGAGGAGGCCCTCAACTACGACTACGGCTTCTTGGGCATTCCCGCGTACCTGGGCGGAAAGCCCGTCGAGGATGCAGAGCTCAAGCAGAAGAAGCTGCCGCGGCCTCAGCAAAATCGAGTATGACGCCTACCTTGCCATGCTGCAGATAGGTTCCACGAATAAGTGACAATTAGTAACTAGATGTAGCTGGCCATACCCGAGTTGGTGATGCACAGAGCAACGCATGCCGCCCTCTGCGGAAGTCGCAGAGCAAGGGAAGTTTCAAGAGCATTGTGCACTTCCCCTGAGGAACGCTGAGCTGGCCAACGGACGACTTGCAATGATGGCGATCATTGGCATGTTTTTCCAAGATGGTCTCACAGGCTCAGCATGGGGTGACTGGGCCAACTACACGGAGTCGCCTCTTCGTGCATTCGAAAGCGAATTGGGTGTGCAAGCGCCCGTGGGTTTCTGGGATCCAGCAGGATTCACAAGCGATGGCGATGCCCAGGAGTTCTATCGCCGACGAGTGGTGGAGATCAAACACGGCCGAGTGGCCATGCTAGCATGCGTTGGATATATCGTCCAAGAGTTTGTTCGCTTTCCGGGCTTTCTTTCTCCATCGACTGATCTGAAATTTGCTGACATTCCCAATGGCCTTCAAGCCGTGACCGTCGTCCCAGCAGTCGGCTGGTTTCAGTACACTGTGTTCTGTGGTCTCTGCGACTTGTGGATTGCGGACCAGCGTCCTACCAACCCTCCGGGCAAGCTGCAGACGCGCCTGTTCGGCGAGGAGGCCCTCAACTACGACTACGGCTTCTTGGGCATTCCCGCGTACCTGGGCGGAAAGCCCGTCGAGGATGCAGAGCTCAAGCAGAAGAAGCTGCCGCGGCCTCAGCAAAATCGAGTATGACGCCTACCTTGCCATGCTGCAGATAGGTTCCACGAATAAGTGACAATTAGTAACTAGATGTAGCTGGCCATACCCGAGTTGGTGATGCACAGAGCAACGCATGCCGCCCTCTGCGGAAGTCGCAGAGCAAGGGAAGTTTCAAGAGCATTGTGCACTTCCCCTGAGGAACGCTGAGCTGGCCAACGGACGACTTGCAATGATGGCGATCATTGGCATGTTTTTCCAAGATGGTCTCACAGGCTCAGCATGGGGTGACTGGGCCAACTACACGGAGTCGCCTCTTCGTGCATTCGAAAGCGAATTGGGTGTGCAAGCGCCCGTGGGTTTCTGGGATCCAGCAGGATTCACAAGCGATGGCGATGCCCAGGAGTTCTATCGCCGACGAGTGGTGGAGATCAAACACGGCCGAGTGGCCATGCTAGCATGCGTTGGATATATCGTCCAAGAGTTTGTTCGCTTTCCGGGCTTTCTTTCTCCATCGACTGATCTGAAATTTGCTGACATTCCCAATGGCCTTCAAGCCGTGACCGTCGTCCCAGCAGTCGGCTGGTTTCAGTACACTGTGTTCTGTGGTCTCTGCGACTTGTGGATTGCGGACCAGCGTCCTACCAACCCTCCGGGCAAGCTGCAGACGCGCCTGTTCGGCGAGGAGGCCCTCAACTACGACTACGGCTTCTTGGGCATTCCCGCGTACCTGGGCGGAAAGCCCGTCGAGGATGCAGAGCTCAAGCAGAAGAAGCTGCCGCGGCCTCAGCAAAATCGAGTATGACGCCTACCTTGCCATGCTGCTGATAGGTTCCACGAATAAGTGACAATTAGTAGCTAGATGTAGCTGACCATACCCGAGTTGGTGATGCACAGAGCAACACATGCCCCCCCCCCCCCCCTGCGGAAGTCGCAGAGCAAGGGAAGTTGCAAGAGCATTGGTCACTTCCCCTGAGGAACGCTGAGCTGGCCAACGGACGACTTGCAATGATGGCGATCATTGGCATGTTTTTCCAAGATGGTCTCACAGGCTCAGCATGGGGTGACTGGGCCAACTACACGGAGTCGCCTCTTCGTGCATTCGAAAGCGAATTGGGTGTGCAAGCGCCCGTGGGTTTCTGGGATCCAGCAGGATTCACAAGCGATGGCGATGCCCAGGAGTTCTATCGCCGACGAGTGGTGGAGATCAAACACGGCCGAGTGGCCATGCTAGCATGCGTTGGATATATCGTCCAAGAGTTTGTTCGCTTTCCGGGCTTTCTTTCTCCATCGACTGATCTGAAATTTGCTGACATTCCCAATGGCCTTCAAGCCGTGACCGTCGTCCCAGCAGTCGGCTGGTTTCAGTACACTGTGTTCTGTGGTCTCTGCGACTTGTGGATTGCGGACCAGCGTCCTACCAACCCTCCGGGCAAGCTGCAGACACGCCTGTTCGGCGAGGAGGCCCTCAACTACGACTACGGCTTCTTGGGCATTCCCGCGTACCTGGGCGGAAAGCCCGTCGAGGATGCAGAGCTCAAGCAGAAGAAGCTGCCGCGGCCCCAGCAAAATCGAGTATGACGCCTACCTTGCCATGCTGCTGATAGGTTCCACGAATAAGTGACAATTAGTAACTAGATGTAGCTGGCCATACCCGAGTTGGTGATGCACAGAGCACCTGCAGAAGTCGCAGAGCAAGGGAAGTTGCAAGAGCATTGGTCACTTCCCCTGAGGAACGCTGAGCTGGCCAACGGACGACTTGCAATGATGCCTAGTAGTAGAGTAACCTTTTTGGGGTAGTAGAATCCCCTTAGAATCCCAAAGGTGAACCTTTATTTCCCCCAGCTTACTGGACAACTAAGGATGGCGATCATTGGCATGTTCTTCCAAGATGGCCTCACGGGCTCAGCATGGGGTGACTGGGCCAACTACACGGAGTCGCCTCTCCGTGCGCAGGCCTGTCTCAGCCTAAACCCTAAACCCTAAACCCTAAACCCTAATCCCTAAACCCTAGACCTTAAACCCTAAACCCTAAACGCTGAACCCTGAACCCTGAACCCTGATCCCAAAACCCTCAACCCTCAACCCTAAACCCTAAATCTTGTACCCGGAAAGGTGTTCGGAATCAATGCAGTTCGGGTCTCAGAAGGCCCCAAAGGCCCGAGGCTAAAACCTTGTGCCTTCATGCTCGGGGTGAGGGTTTTAGGAGGCCCTAAGCCCTGAGACCTTCCATACGAAGCCCTGAACCCAAACCAGTCACCTCCAAGCAAATCCTTACCTACCCCTAAGCCCCAGGGCCCTCAACCCTAAACACTAAACCCTAAACCCTAAACCCTAAACCCCAAACCCTAAACCCTAAACCCTAAACCCCAAACCCCAAAGTCCCATGTCCTCTCCCTAAATGCCTTGCGCAGGCATGAGTTGCCAGGCCACTGGGCAGTCTCTAAGGCTTCAGGCTTCAGGCTTCAGGCTTTAGGGTTTAGGGTTTAGGGTTTGGGGTTTAGGGTTTGGGGTTTAGGGTTTGGGGTTTAGGGTTTGGGGTTTAGGGTTTGGGGTTTAGGGTTGGGGGTTTACGGTTTGGGGTTTAGGGTTTAAGGGTTTTTAGGGTTTCGGGGGCCCTTTGAAGGTTTAGGGGTTTGGGGTTTAGGGGTTCGACTCCTGAGCAGGATGCAGCCAAGCCCTCTAAACCTCACCCCCAAATCCTGAACTTGCAGCTCAAACCATAGGGTTTCGGGTTTAGGGTTTAGGGTTTGGGGTTTGGGGTTTCGAGTTTAGGGTTTGGGCTTCGGGGTGGTCAAGTGCCCTTCTGAGGCAGTGCCAGAGTGACGAGGGGAGGACCTTCAAGAGGTAGCCTGCAAATCTTTGAGACTTCAAGACTTCGAGAGCCACTGCTTGCATTACCTAAGCCCTGCACCCTAAACCAGAAAATCCTAAACCCTAGACCCTAAACCCAAAACCCCCGAAGCCCTAAAGCCCTTTGAGGTTATTGTGCAGGAGGGGCCTACTCTTCCTAGCGTCTTGAAACGCTGAGTCCCAGCACTGCTGCGAATCTCAACCCGAAAGCCCTAAACCCCCAGAACACCTGGACTTCGAAACCACAAGTCCTAAATCCCTAAACCCTAAAGCCTAAACCCTAAACCCTAAACCCTAAACCCTAAACCCTAAACCCTAAACCCTAAACCCTAAACCCTAAACCCTAAAGGTTTTGGGTTTAGGCGAGAAACCCGAAACCCGGAACCCAGAAGTCCCTAGACGCAAGAAAGCCCGGCGCGAAGTCTTCGGTCGAGAAAACCCGATGGGGAAACCCGGGCGTCATGCCAGCGAGGCATTTTTCGTAGCAGGGCCTCCCAAGTTACGAGTCCTAAACCCTAAGCCCTAAGCCCTAAACCCTAAACCCTAAACCCTAAACCCTAAACCCTAAACCCGAATCCTTAAAGGCTGAAGCCCTGAAAGCCCCAAACGCCCAAGAACGTCAAACTCTAGACTCCGCAGAACTTCAACCCTTAAACCCTGAAAGCCGCCTCCTAAAGATCTAAGCCTACAGCCCCAAGCCCTAAACTAGCCGGGCCCGTGATATTCTATGTTTCCCTTCTAGGGGTTTCAGAAAGTCATATTGAGCAGTACATTTAGGCTTTAGGGTTTAGGGTTTAGAGTTTAGGGTTTAGGGTTTAGGGTTTAGGGTTTAGGGTTTAGGGTTTAGTGACAGGGGCGACCCGACCTCGAAAAGCTGCTTTGGGGGTCCAGGTTCTACTGCGACCGCATCGAGTTAGAGGTAGACTGCACTCCAGAGCACCGAAAAGCCCAAACCCTAAACCCTAACCCTACACCCTAAACCCTAAACCCGTTTCCGTAACCCTAAACCCAAAACCCTAAACCCCAAACCCTAAACCCTAAACCCCAAGCCCTAAACCCTAAACTCTTTACCCTGAACCCCCAGACTCGTTAAGTCCCTTAAATGCCCTGAGTCCCGGTCCTTTCGGCGAAGTCTTTCCACGAGAGCCCCCCTCACAAGGCCAAGGACGCCATGGGGCGCTTGGGAATCGGATAGCTGGGTTTAGGGTTTAGGGTTTAGGGTTTAGGGTTTAGGGTTTAGGGTTCAGGGTTTAGGGCTAGGGCCCTGAAGTACAGGTTCGGCTCCCCATTTTTGCTTCTTGCACCTGTGGTGCCAAATTTATTGGCCGGATCGGCGGGAGATTTGGGAACTATTCAAACCCTAAACCCTGAGCCCCAAACCCCAAACCCGAAACCCGAAACCCGAAACCCTAAACCCTAAACCCCAAACCCCGAACCCTAAACCCCAAACCCTAAACCCTAAACCCTAATCCCACCCAGCCGGCAGAAGGTGATTTTTCTCTCAGGCTACGGCGTTGTGGCCGAAAGGGTGTCCTTGCACAGTTCCTGGGTCAGACCTGAGGGTTGAAAGTCCCTAAACCCTAACTTTAAACCCTAAACCCTAAACCCTAAACCCTAAACCCGAAACCCTAAACCCTAAACCCTAAACCCTAAACCCTAACCCGAAACCCTAAACCCTAAATCCTAAACCCTAAACCCTAAACCCTAAACCCCGAACCCCGAACCCCGAACCCCGAACTCCGAACCCTAAACCAGTTCAGAGTGTTCGGGATTCAGGGTGCTAAGGGCTCAGGCGTGAGGGTTTGGAGCGCAAAGTATTTGAGAGTTTCCGGGAGCGCTGGGTGTGGGATGCAGGGTTGAACCCTAAAACCCTGAACCATAGACCCTAACCTTAAACCTCAAACCTTAAGCCCTAAACCCTAAACCTTCAACCCTAAACCCTAATGTCGAGTCTCCAGGTTGATGAAGGATGCCTCAGTACTTCTAGTGCTCATTTTGAAGCCTTCACGCGCCTCTTCTTGTGCCTCAAGCTAGCCAGCTGCTGTGTAGCTACTCGGGTAGCATAGCGCTGGACTCAAATCACTTTTGCTACCGCAAAGTTCTCCCGCGCCCTTCGTGCGGTGCCCAGGTTTGCATATGAGCTGCATGGAGGTTCATGGTACTTTTTAGCCATTAAAGCTGTACTTGTTACTGTACTTATAACCATATTAGGGCACTTAAGGGGCTTGTAAGTGGGTTATAAGTACAGTTATGATTGGTTAATAAGTACCATGAACCTCCAAGTGGAGCATGCGTGGCCTCCGCTCTGGCATAGTCTTACAAGTCTTTCAAAGATGGGTAGGACTGGTTTAGTGGTTGGGGTTTAGGGTTTAGGTTTTAGGGTTTAGGGTTTAGGGTTTAGGGTTATTCTGTTGCACAGCTCGGAAGATACAGGGTTTAGGGTTGCAAGCCCAAGTCAATCTTCCCAGTCACCGCAACACTGTGCACATGTGTGATTGCTGAGGGCACTGTGGCTCTGCTACCAAGCCCGAAGCCCAAAGCCCAAAGCCCAAAGCCCTAAACCCTAAACCCCTAAACCCTAAGCCCTAAACCCCAAAACCTAAACCCTAAACCCTAAACCCTAACCCCTAAACCCTAAACCCCAAACCCTAGACCCTAAGCCCTAAACCCTAAACCCTAAACCCTAAAACCCTAAACTCCTAAACCGTAAACCTTAAGCCCTAAACGCCAACCTATAGGTTGGCCACGTCGAAGAAGACATGGCGTACATGGCAGGGGCTCCTGGGGGGGGGGGGGTGTTCTTGGAGGTTTCGCGGTTAGGGTTTAGGGTTTAGGGTTTGAGGTTTAGGGTTTGGGGTTGTGGGTTTAGGGTTTAGGGTTTAGGGTTTAGGGTTCAGGGTTTAGGGTTTAGGGTTTAGGATGTAGGGTTTGGGGGACTTACCGAGAGATCAGCCTGAGGCCCAAACATTCCACAAACCCTGAACTCCGATATCGTTAAACCCGAGACCCTAAACCCTAAACCCCTTAACCTAAACGCCTCAAGCCCCGTCTTTAAGGGATACGAAAAGGGAGCTCCCTAGAAGGTTCCCGCTAATGTGCCCTCATACAGCCCCCAGGAGCCCCTTGCGAGGGTCACTCCTTCAGCCCCCACTTAATCTCTTCTTGTCTTGCGGGTTTAGGGTTTAGGGGAATCCTCACAACTAACTCAGGGTTTAGGGTTTAGGGGAATCCTCACAACTAACTGTCCGACAACCCTGAGCCCTAAACTCCAAACGGACCCAGAAGCCCCAAACTGTAGCCCGCAACCCGAAGCCCGGTGTTTAAGGTTGAGGAACCGGCCTGTGCAAGATGCCGGAACCCTAAACCCTAAACCCTAAACCCTAAACCCTGAACCCTAAGCCCTAAACCCTAAACCCTAAACCCGAAACCCTAAACCCTAAACCCTAAACCCCAAACCCCAAACCCCCAAACCCCAAACCCCAAACCCCGCCACAACGCTCAGACCCCACCTTGCCGCCTCTAAAGGGCTTGTACTGGTTCTACTGATCTCAGTACCTGTGCCGCGATAGCGGAAGCAAAACCTCATTTCTCTAAAGTAACATGATTCAAAAGGTGCCAAACTTTATTCAGAGAACTAATTACCCATATCGACCCGTCCCCTCAACCCCCCCCCCCCACCTACTTTTATTATTGTTTTCTTGCAATGTAACCGGGGTGGCTTAACATGAGGGTAAGGAGATGGATTGTTTTGAAACATCCGTAGCTGGTCCATCTATAGCTGAAGCCCTTAAATCCCAAACCCGAAACCCTAAACCCTATACCCTGAACCCTAAACCCTAAACCCTAAACCCCAAACCCTAAACCCTAAACCCTAAACCCTAAACCCTAAACCCTAAACCCTAAACCCCAAAGTCTGGGAGAGACTGGCCTCTCTTTGTCTGCAGAGGGCCCAACCACCGTCTTCGTGGCCGCGGCGGCTCCGATGAATGCGATGCCGCCGAATCAGATGATGCGCCTTTGGCCAGACTTGGGGTTTGGGGTTTGGGGTTTAGGGTTTAGGGTTTAGGGTTTAGGGTTTAGGGTTTAGGGATGAGATGGTCTACGGGCTACCTTCCAGAAACGGTTCAGGGTTTAGGGTTTTAGGGTTTGGGCTTTAGGGGTCAGGGCCAGGGTTGAGGGTTTAGGGACAACGAGAGGAAGCAAAGCCCTTTGTACACAAATCTGAACCCCACAAAGAAGTTCCCGAATTCTAAGCCCGAAGCCCTAAATCCTGAAACCCCAAACCCTAAACAGTAAACCTTCAACCCTAAGCCAGCCGCCCTAAACATTTCCGAAACGCCCTGAATACCCTACTCAAAGTACCCTCCCTCAACATACCCTCAACATACCCTCAGCATACCCTTAACGATACCCTCAACAGACCCTCCACCCTAAACCCTAAAACCCTAAGCCCAAAATACCCTAACGACCCTAAACCCTAAACCTAGACCCTAAACCCTAAACCCTAACACCCAAGCACCCGAACACCCAAACACCCTAACACCCTAAACCCCTAAGCCCCCTAAAGCCCTAAACCCCTAAAACCTTAAAACCCTAAACCCCTAAACCCCTAAACCCCAAAACCCCTAAACCCCTAAACCCCTAAACCCCTAAACCCCTAAACCCCTAAACCCCTAGACCCCTAGACCCCCTACACCCCTAGACCCCCTAAACCCCTAAACCCCTAACCCCTAAACCCCTAAACCCCTAAACCCCTAAACCCCTAAACCCCCAAACCCCTAAACCCCTAAACCCCTAAACCCCTAGACCCCCTACACCCCTAAACCCCTAAACCCCGGAACCCCGAAACCCCTAAACCCCTAAACCCTAAACCCTAAACCCTAAACCCTAAACCCTAAAACCCTAAACCCTAAACCCCAAGCACACCCCGAGGTACCCTCAACCCATGGGCTTCATCCCAGTCATGGCCCCGCCACCGCCCGGCTCTCGGGCACGAAAGTGGGCACCGCCAGCTTTAGGGGCTTTCTGTAGGGGTTTTTGTAGGGTTCTTGCAAGTTTTTTTAAAAATGTTTTTTTAGGGAGTCTTTGTGTTTTTTTTTCAAGGGTTTTTATAGGTGGTTAACAGGGCTTCATAGGGTTGTTATAGGGCTTTTCGCGTTTTTCACAGGGCTTACAGGGGTTTGGGGTTTGGAGGGTTTAGGGTTTGGGAGGGTTTCGGGTTTATGGTTGCGGTTTAGGGGTTTAGGGTTTATGGTTGCGTCCTAAACCCTAAACCCTAAACCCTAAACCCTAAACCCTAAACCCTAAACCCTAAACCCTAAACCCTAAACCCTAGACCCTAAACCCTAAACCCTAAACCCTAAGTCCCGCAACCCGAAACCCTAAATCCCGAAGCCCCACACTGCGAGGCAGATGGTGCCCGAGGCCGCAGGGAGCCAGCCAAGTGCCTGCAGCATGGCGCCCAATTCGTTACGGTTTTTGGTGTTTAGGTTTAGGGTTTAGGGTTTAGGGTTTAGGGTTTAGGGTTTAGGGTTTAGGGTTTAGGGTTTAGGGTTTAGGGTTTAGGGTTTAGGGTTTAGGGTTTAGAGTTTAGGGTTTAGGGGTTTAGGGTTTAGGGGTTTAGGGTTTAGGGTTTAGGGTTTAGGGTTTAGGGTCTAGGGTTTGGGGTTCTAGGGCTGCTTTGGGGTGACTGAGTGGGCTTGAATCCTATCTGACAGGATTATCCATTCGACTAGATATTCGTATGTATGTCTTCATGTATCTTGGTACATTCTTTACGTGTATATATGTAGGTATATGAAGCAAGGTTTATATTACTGCTATTGGTGAGTGTATATAAGGCTCCTTTTTAATGTTGGTGAGTGTATATACCTGGTGTCCTTTTGGGGGTACAAGAAATATATACCCTACTTCATATGCTTTTCATTTTGCTCAATATGAGTGCATGCTACAGCTTTTGGAACTTACCAAATCGACTCTTGTACCTCTAGTACGTTTTTTGAAAACCCTTAGCTGTTTGAGTTTAGGGTTCAGGGTTCAGGGTTCAGGGTTCAGGGTTCAGGGTTCAGGGTTCAGGGTTCAGGGTTTAGGGTTTAGGGTTGGAAATCTCATATTTTCAATTCCAGATTCAAGATATTTGAGATATTCAAAAAACTTACAGAATCGATATGCATTCAATATTCTCTGAGACATTCAGAATGATTAGATATTCGAAATTAATTGATCCAAAATATTAAATGCAGAATGTTTTTGAGACTTAATACTCTTGAGTTTCATTCATAAAAAACTGACAACCTCATATTCGCAATTCAAATTGAACAATTATATCTAATGATTTTGGATTCACTTCATTCTCTATATTATTGAAATCTCATATTTCCAATTTCAATGGAATTGAAGTTCTGAAATATTCAAAGATATCCTCAATTATATGAACTCAATATTCTATAAGGGTTTTGAATCATAGGAAAACCAAAATCTCATGAAACCAAGGAATAATCTGGAATATTTGATTGATTTGCTAATTTGAATTTTTATCAATCCAAATATATTTAGAAACCTCATATTTTCAATTCCATACCCAAGATATTGGAGATATTCGAAAAATGCAGAACCGATATACATTCAATATTCTATGAAGCATCCAGAATGATTCAAAATATTAAATGCAGAATATTTATGAGAATTGATAATTTTGGTTTTCATTCACAATAAAAATACTAGCCGCTCCCGCGACGAAGCCTGTCCCTCACCTTAGGCGAGTACGCTGCTGTTGTCAGTTCTGCTCGCCGTCGTGCAACCAGAGCGTCTCTGCGTGCGACATATTAACGTACGTCTGAGAACACAACTGTGTATAGAGCAGAGCTTGCCACAAAAGGGCTCCAAGACATCCATACACCAAACCTAGAAGTCGATGCTGAGGCCCCCCGCCCATGGCCAAGGCAAAGGCAGCGCCTCAGTTCAGGGGGCTTTGTAAGGCTTTCGGGTGAAGGGGCTTAAAGGGCGTTTTGAGGGCTTAGAGGGCTTAAACGGGCTTTAAGGGTTTTAAGGGTTTAGGGAAAAGCTTTTAATGGGTTCAAGACGGATTCGGGTTCAAAGCTTTAAAAACAGGTTTACAAGGGATTAGGGTCTCCTAAACTGTCCTGACTCCTGAGCCCTATGGGGTGTGAAGCGTCAACCCCACAGCACAACAAGTGGCTTACGGCTCAGGGGGACACGGGAGCCTAACACAAATCCGAGATTTGAGGGGGTTTAGGGTTTAGGGTTCTGGACTCAGGGTTTAGGGTTTAGGGTTCACGGTTTTGGGGTTCAGGGTTTAGGTTTTAGGATTCGAAGATGCCAAGGGCAGGCTTCGTGACAATGCGCTGGACGGAAACCTAAGCGGCCTAAGACAGACTTGCAGTCCTCATGGCCCCCAAACATCCCTAAGAACACCAACCCGTAAGCCACGCCTCCAACATCAAGCCCTAAACCCTAAACCCTAAACCCTAAACCCTAAACCCTAAACCCTAAACCCTAAACCCTAAACCCTAAACCCTAAACCCTAAACCCTAAACCCCAAACCGTAAACCCTAAACCCCAAGCCCTAAACCCGAAACCCTAAACCCCAAACCCTAGACCTTATAAACCTCAAAAGACACCCTAAGCCCGACTTCTCGACTGCGTCCCTGCGAGGCCAAGTCCAGTGCTAAAAAGTCCAAGACCGACAGGAGACGTGGCAACTGGGGTTTAGGGTTTAGGGATGTGGGCTGAGGGTTTAGGGTTAAGGGACTGGGGTTTATTGTTCAGGGTTTAGGTCTCAGGGTTTAGGGTTTAGGATTTAGGGCTTCGGGTTGGTTCAGCAGCCTTGGATCTGTTGTGGAGGTTGTTCTAAGATTGGGTGCCCTTTCGGATGCCTATTTTCCATGATGAATTCCTTACAGTTCGGGGTTCGGGATTGGTACCCACCGGCCTTCCTTGCAAGAGGTGGGGCATGATGTTTGGAAGGCCGATGAAAGTAGTTTCTTTTTTGCTTTGCCATTTGTCCTTTTTTGCTGCGAAGGCCGATGGCTTTTTCTTTGGGAGAACATTTTTTTTGGGTATTTTTTTGGTTTTTTTTTTGGGTATTTTTTTGTTTTGCTTGTTTTTGTTCCTTTCTCATTGTTTCTGCTTATTCTTTTCGCTTTTTGCTGTTCGCTTCGCTTTTGTATTTGCTCTTGCTTCGCTTTTTGCTTGTCGCTTGGCCTGTGTCTTTTTGCTTGTCGCTTTTTGCTTGTCGCCTTTGCTTTTGCTTTTGCTTTTGCTTTTCCTTTTCCTTTAGCAAAAGCTTTTCCGGTTGCTTTTTCTTTTGGTTTTGCTCTTGCTTGTGCTTCTGCTTTTGCTTTCGCTTTTTCTCTTAGCTATTTTTTTGTTTCAGGTCATTTCTTTGCTTTCTGCTTTTGACGTTTGCTCTTGCTTTTCCATGTTTGCAATATATCTAGTGTATACATGTAGTATATATGTAAATCGTATATATATGTATATATAGACTATATATATAGAGAGAGTGTTATATATTTATGTAGTATATCTAGTATAGTTTTTAGTTCATAAGTCATATATATAGTATATATTAGAGTATACATGAGATATGTATGATATATTATATACATATACATATACAGTATATATATATATATATGTAAGGTAGACCTTTATGCTCTATTTGACGGGTGCCCTGTGCTATTTAAAAAGATAAAACTGATTAAAGTGCGGGCCTTGAAGGCGCAGTTTAAACAGTTTGAATAGTTTAAATATTTAAAGTGTTTCAACTGTTTAAACTACAAAAGGAAGGCGCAGTTTAAACAGTTTAAATATTTTTAATATTTAAAGTGTTTAAACTGTTTAAACTGCGAATAGAAGGCGCAGTTTAAACAGTTTAAACTTTTTAAATATTTAAAGTGTTTAAAGTGTTTAAACTGTTTAAACTGTTTAAACTGCAAATCGTTTCAAAAAGCCGAGTTTTAAGCTTTACATTTTTCAATTCTGTAGTGCTTTTTCTGGACGATTTGCAGTTTAAACACTTTAAACAGTTTAAACTTTTTAATCTTTTTAAATATTTAAAGTGTTTAAACTGTTTAAACTGCGAATAGAAGGCGCAGTTTAAACAGTTTAAACTTTTTAAATATTTAAAGTGTTTAAAGTGTTTAAACTGCGAATAGAAGGCGCAGTTTAAACAGTTTAAACTTTTTAAATATTTAAAGTGTTTAAAGTGTTTAAACTGTTTAAACTGTTTAAACTGCAAATCGTTTCAAAAAGCCGAGTTTCAAGCTTTACATCTTTTCAATTCTGTAGTGCTTTTTCTGGACGATTTGCAGTTTAAACACTTTAAACAGTTTAAACTTTTTAATCTTTTTAAATATTTAAAGTGTTTAAACTGTTTAAACTGCGAATAGAAGGCGCAGTTTAAACAGTTTAAACTTTTTAAATATTTAAAGTGTTTAAAGTGTTTAAACTGCGAATAGAAGGCGCAGTTTAAACAGTTTAAACTTTTTAAAATATTTAAAGTGTTTAAAGTGTTTAAACTGTTTAAACTGTTTAAACTGCAAATCGTTTCAAAAAGCCGAGTTTTAAGCTTTACATCTTTTCAATTCTGTAGTGCTTTTTCTGGACGATTTGCAGTTTAAACACTTTAAACAGTTTAAACTTTTTAATCTTTTTAAATATTTAAAGTGTTTAAACTGTTTAAACTGCCAATAGAAGGCGCAGTTTAAACAGTTTAAACTTCTTAAATATTTAAAGTGTTTAAACTGTTTAAACTGCGAATAGAAGGCGCAGTTTAAACAGTTTAAACTTTTAAAATATTTAAAGTGTTTAAAGTGTTTAAACTGTTTAAACTGTTTAAACTGCAAATCGTTTCAAAAAGCCGAGTTTTAAGCTTTACATCTTTTCAATTCTGTAGTGCTTTTTCTGGACGATTTGCAGTTTAAACACTTTAAACAGTTTAAACTTTTTAATCTTTTTAAATATTTAAAGTGTTTAAACTGTTTAAACTGCGAATAGAAGGCGCAGTTTAAACAGTTTAAACTTTTTAAATATTAAAAGTGTTTAAAGTGTTTAAACTGCGAATAGAAGGCGCAGTTTAAACAGTTTAAACTTTTTAAATATTTAAAGTGTTTAAAGTGTTTAAACTGCGAATAGAAGGCGCAGTTTAAACAGTTTAAACTTTTTAAATATTTAAAGTGTTTAAAGTGTTTAAACTGTTTAAACTGTTTAAACTGCAAATCGTTTCAAAAAGCCGAGTTTTAAGCTTTCCATTTTTTTGAATTCTGTAGTGCTTTTTCTGGACGATTTGCAGTTTAAACACTTTAAACAGTTTAAACTTTTTAATCTTTTTAAATATTTAAAGTGTTTAAACTGTTTAAACTGCCAATAGAAGGCGCAGTTTAAACAGTTTAAACTTTTTAAATATTTAAAGTGTTTAAACTGTTTAAACTGCGAATAGAAGGCGCAGTTTAAACAGTTTAAACTTTTTAAATATTTAAAGTGTTTAAAGTGTTTAAACTGCAAAAGGAAGGCGCAGTTTCAACAGTTTAAACAGTTAAAAAGTGTTTAAATTGCGAATAGTATTCATTTGTTAATTGAAAGGCGGCCACGAACCACACTCACCAGAAAAGGTGAGCCAGCCGCCCTGAGGCGAGCTGGCCGCCCTTAGGCGTGCTAGGCGCGCCGGCCGCCCTCAGGCGAGCCGGCCGCCCTTAGGCGCGCTAGGCGCACCGGCCGCCCTCAGGCGAGCCGGCCGCCCTTAGGCGCGCTAGGCGCACCGGCCGCCCTCAGGCGAGCCGGCCGCCCTAGGCGCGCTAGGCGCACCGGCCGCCCTCAGGCGAGCCGGCCGCTCTTAGGCGAGCCGGCCGCCCTTAGGCGAGCCGGCCGCCCTCCTGGGACGCAATCTTTTCGGTGTAAAATTGGGTCTCCGCCCAGGTTAAACTCTCGCAATTTTTTTTTCGTGCCCCCGCCGCTTTCAGGCGAGCCGTTATGCTCAAAACCGTTAAAGTTATTTGTATGTGCAGTTCCGGGTCCGGTATGTGCTGGACCGTGGTTTGCATGCCTGTCCGGGTTCGGCGAAAGCTCCGGACCGTGGTTTATACACATATACATACCCATATCCCTTGTCTACCATTCTATGTATGTGCAGTTCCGGGTCCGGTATGTGCTGGACCGTGGTGTGCATGCTTTTCCGGGTTCGGCGAAAGGTCCGGACCGTGGTTTACACACATATACATACCCATATCCCTTGTCTACCGTTATATGTGTGTGCAGTTCCGGGTCCGGTGTGTTCTGGACCGTGGTGTGCATGCCCTTCCGGGTTCGGCGAAAGCTTCGGACCGTGGTTTATACACATATACATACGCGTATCGCTTGTCCACCATTCATTATATGTATGTGCAGTTCCGGGTCCGGTATATATGCTGGACCGTGGTGTGCAAGCCCTGCCGGGTTCGGCGAAAGCTCCGGACCGTGGTTTATACACATATACATACGTGTATCCTTTGTGTACCGGGTCCGCTGTATGCTGGACCGTGGCGTGCGTAGACTTCCGGGTTCGGTGAAAGCTCCGGACCGTGGTATTATACATATACTTATACCTATGTCTGTGCACATCTATCAATACGATGGTATTATACACTTTCTGGGGAGTATTCTAACTCCAGGATCGGCGCTACACAGACATGTACGCCTGGCCTTCTCAGGACACTGTGGCCTTCAAAATTCATTACAGAACCTGCAGATAGTGACAGATGGGGGCTATTTGCTTACTGCCAAGAAGAACTTATGCTGAGAACCGTTATATGTATGTGCAGTTCCGGGTCCGGTATGTGCTGGACCGTGGTGCGCATGCCCTTCCAGGTTCGGCGAAAACTCCGGACCGTGGTTTATACACATATACATACCCATATCCCTTGTCTACCGTTATATGTGTGTGCAGTTCCGGGTCCGGTATGTGCTGGACCGTGGTATGCATGCACTTCCGGGTTCAGCGACAGCTCCGGACCGTGGTTTATACACATATACCTACCCATATCCCTTGTCTACCGTTATATGTGTGTGCAGTTCCGGGTCCGGTGTGTTCTGGACCGTGGTGTGCATGCCCTTCCGGGTTCGGCGAAAGCTTCGGACCGTGGTTTATACACATATACATACGCGTATCGCTTGTCCACCATTCATTATATGTATGTGCAGTTCCGGGTCCGGTATATATGCTGGACCGTGGTGTGCAAGCCCTGCCGGGTTCGGCGAAAGCTCCGGACCGTGGTTTATACACATATACATACGTGTATCCTTTGTGTACCGGGTCCGCTGTATGCTGGACCGTGGCGTGCGTAGACTTCCGGGTTCGGTGAAAGCTCCGGACCGTGGTATTATACATATACTTATACCTATGTCTGTGCACATCTATCAATACGATGGTATTATACACTTTCTGGGGAGTATTCTAACTCCAGGATCGGCGCTACACAGACATGTACGCCTGGCCTTCTCAGGACACTGTGGCCTTCAAAATTCATTACAGAACCTGCAGATAGTGACAGATGGGGGCTATTTGCTTACTGCCAAGAAGAACTTATGCTGAGAACCGTTATATGTATGTGCAGTTCCGGGTCCGGTATGTGCTGGACCGTGGTGCGCATGCCCTTCCAGGTTCGGCGAAAACTCCGGACCGTGGTTTATACACATATACATACCCATATCCCTTGTCTACCGTTATATGTGTGTGCAGTTCCGGGTCCGGTATGTGCTGGACCGTGGTATGCATGCACTTCCGGGTTCAGCGACAGCTCCGGACCGTGGTTTATACACATATACCTACCCATATCCCTTGTCTACCGTTATATGTGTGTGCAGTTCCGGGTCCGGTATATGCTGGACCGTGGTGCCGGATTCGGCGAAAGCTCCGGACCGTGATTTATACGCATACACATACCCATATCCCTTGTCTACCATTATATGTATGTGCACTTCCGGGTCCAGTATATGCTGGACCGTGGTGTGCATGCTTTTCCGGGTTCGGCGAAAGCTCCGGACCGTGGTTTATACACGTATACATACGCATATCCCTTGTGGGCCGGGTCCGCTGTATGCTGGACCGTGGCGTGCGTAGACTTCCCGGTTCGGTAAAAGCTCCGGACCGTTGTATTATACATATATATATACCTGATACTTATGTTTGTGCACATATATCAGTATGATCGTATTAGACACTGTCCGGTGAGTATTCTAACTCCAGGATCGGCGCTCCACAGACATCTACGCCTGGCCTTCTCAGGACACTGTCGCCTTCAAAATTTATAACAGCCTGTCGATAATGACAGATGGGGGCTATTTGCTTACTGCCAATAAGAACTTATGCTGAGAACCGTTATATGTATGTGCAGTTCCGGGTCCGGTATATGCTAGACCGTGGTGTGCGTGCACTTCCGGGTTCAGCGACAGCTCCGGACCGCGGTTTATACACTCGGTAGACAAACCGAATAACCTGGGTTCATCAAGATTCTTTGGAAGCTTGTGCTTTGGGTCGCGAGCCTTCAGAGTTTCGTAATCCTAAAATGACCGGACCAATCATGCTAGTCAATGAAGTTTCATTGTAGAAAGTAGGAGCGCGCGCTTGCTGTTTTGGAGGGAAGCTTGAGAACGCGCAGCCGCATCCTGCCAAGCAGAAAGTAGAAGACGCCATGCCCCAGAGGGTTTCCTGGACGGGAAAAAGGCGAGTCCCTGTAAAACCAAAGAACTTGAGCACGCTTGCTCTTCTGTTGTTGTTTTGCGAGGCGGGGAGGTAAGTCTGGGCGGCAGCGTCAGCAGGCGGGCAACTCCACGAACTCGGTCGGCATCTTGTTGAAATGCAATTGATACAGCCTGAAGACTGTTGTGTTGTTGCGTGTTCTTAGGTCCCGGAGCCGTCCACATCCTCTCGACCAACACGCAATGTGGAGGACTGGCTGCCGAGGGCAGAAGAGCTGTGGATCGACTTTCGGGTCGTTCTGCTTGCTCTTCTGCACGAATGGCACCAGCGACTCGCAAATTGGGCCAAGCATGTTGACCGCATAATTTGTTTGCGAGTGCAAGGTAGCAGTTCATGCGTAGCAGTTTTGGCGTTGGGTGATCTGTGAGAGCCCGAAAGTCTCTTGAAGAGACAGAGATAGCGTCTTTGCTCTTCTAAGGTCTGTAAAGTGCAGCAAGACTATTCTGGAACAGCAGAGCTTCCTTCTGCAAATGATCCAGGTGAGATAGTAGCAAGTCCTGGCACTTCTTGGTGATGGTTAAGAGTGTTTTGGTGCAAGGCTAAGTGGACTGAAACTGTGGGTGCGAACCGGACCGAGCTTCGCATACCGTCCGACTGGTTCGGGCGGCAGCTTGCTCCGGTGACCTTGGGTTTATTTGATGAGGCGGGACACGCAGGTGCTTCTTGGAGGTTAAATAAAGCACCGGAGCATTTTCAACAAGGCCCTGGAGCTCCTTCCCAACACGGAAGAGACTCTGCATCAACGCATCGGAAAGGCCATCAATTACCTCGAAGGCCGGCGTCGCTTGTTTACGTGCTTGAGAAACGCCATATTTTGTCCTCGCTCCATCGTCGTGTTAGGTCGAAAGGAGCCGCGCGAGTTGTCTGATGTTGATCGCTTTGAGAGGCTGACGGGCACAGTAGTTCGCGTAGACACCCTCAAGACTGGAAAGCTGGTGCACATGGAGTATAGTCTTGGGGGTCCTGCTCGCTTGATATCTTCCTTCGTGAAGCCCGATGAAAACCATCCCGTGGGTGCATCGAGGCATTTCTGCGTAGGCTGGCGCTGGGACCATTACGATAAAGCGTGGTGTCCTACAGCCAAGTACTTGAGCCAAGGCTAAGCCAAGCTGCTCAGGAAGTATGTTTTCCTCCAGACGAAGCTACACGGCCTCAGTTTCGCACAGCCCCAATGTAAAAGAAACAGTGTAGATGCCAGTCTGAATTCACTGATATCTGATTCCAAAGTGCAAGCTTCTAAAGAGTCTTGCTGAAGACAAATAAGCGCTTTAGCAGTAACAGTTAATGCGAGAGAAGAAGAGTCTGCTTGTTCAATGACTGTAGATCCACGAAGGCATTAGCAGCTGGACGCCGAGGTTCAGAGAACACTGCAGATGTGTACTTGCAATTTTCACTAGGTGTGAGAGGTGTGCGTGACAGATGCACACGCGAGGAACGCGCAGGCGAGTGTGTGTGTGTGTGTGTGTGTGTGTGTGTGTGTGTGTGTGTGTGTGTGTGTGTGTGTGTGTGTGTGTGTGTGTGTGTGTGTGTGTGTTTGTTGTGGTGTGTGTTTGTTGTGGTGTGTGTTTGTTGTGGTGTGTGTTTGTTGTGGTGTGTGTTTGTTGTGGTGTGTGTTTGTTGTGGTGTGTGTTTGTTGTGGTGTGTGTTTGTTGTGGTGTGTGTGTGTGTTGTGGTGTGTGTGTGTGTGTTGTGGTGTGT
>CAJNDS010002330.1:210255-224475 GCA_905221605.1 Symbiodinium natans
CAGTTTAAACAGTTTAAACTTTTTAAATATTTAAAGTGTTTAAAGTGTTTAAACTGTGAATAGAAGGCGCAGTTTAAACAGTTTAAACTTTTTAAATATTTAAAGTGTTTAAAGTGTTTAAACTGCGAATAGAAGGCGCAGTTTAAACAGTTTAAACTTTTTAAATATTTAAAGTGTTTAAAGTGTTTAAACTGCGAATAGAAGGCGCAGTTTAAACAGTTTAAACTTTTTAAATATTTAAAAAGATTAAAAAGTTTAAACTGTTTAAACTGTTTAAACTGCAAATCGTTTCAAAAAGCCGAGTTTTAAGCTTTCCATTTTTTTGAATTCTGTAGTGCTTTTTCTGGACGATTTGCAGTTTAAACACTTTAAACAGTTTAAACTTTTTAATCTTTTTAAATATTTAAAGTGTTTAAACTGTTTAAACTGCGAATAGAAGGCGCAGTTTAAACAGTTTAAACTTTTTAAATATTTAAAGTGTTTAAACTGTTTAAACTGCGAATAGAAGGCGCAGTTTAAACAGTTTAAACTTTTTAAATATTTAAAGTGTTTAAAGTGTTTAAACTGCAAAAGGAAGGCGCAGTTTCAACAGTTTAAACAGTTAAAAAGTGTTTAAATTGCGAATAGTATTCATTTGTTAATTGAAAGGCGGCCACGAACCACACTCACCAGAAAAGGTGAGCCAGCCGCCCTGAGGCGAGCTGGCCGCCCTTAGGCGTGCTAGGCGCGCCGGCCGCCCTCAGGCGAGCCGGCCGCCCTTAGGCGCGCTAGGCGCACCGGCCGCCCTCAGGCGAGCCGGCCGCCCTTAGGCGCGCTAGGCGCACCGGCCGCCCTCAGGCGAGCCGGCCGCCCTAGGCGCGCTAGGCGCACCGGCCGCCCTCAGGCGAGCCGGCCGCTCTTAGGCGAGCCGGCCGCCCTTAGGCGAGCCGGCCGCCCTCCTGGGACGCAATCTTTTCGGTGTAAAATTGGGTCTCCGCCCAGGTTAAACTCTCGCAATTTTTTTTTCGTGCCCCCGCCGCTTTCAGGCGAGCCGTTATGCTCAAAACCGTTAAAGTTATTTGTATGTGCAGTTCCGGGTCCGGTATGTGCTGGACCGTGGTTTGCATGCCTGTCCGGGTTCGGCGAAAGCTCCGGACCGTGGTTTATACACATATACATACCCATATCCCTTGTCTACCATTCTATGTATGTGCAGTTCCGGGTCCGGTATGTGCTGGACCGTGGTGTGCATGCTTTTCCGGGTTCGGCGAAAGGTCCGGACCGTGGTTTACACACATATACATACCCATATCCCTTGTCTACCGTTATATGTGTGTGCAGTTCCGGGTCCGGTGTGTTCTGGACCGTGGTGTGCATGCCCTTCCGGGTTCGGCGAAAGCTTCGGACCGTGGTTTATACACATATACATACGCGTATCGCTTGTCCACCATTCATTATATGTATGTGCAGTTCCGGGTCCGGTATATATGCTGGACCGTGGTGTGCAAGCCCTGCCGGGTTCGGCGAAAGCTCCGGACCGTGGTTTATACACATATACATACGTGTATCCTTTGTGTACCGGGTCCGCTGTATGCTGGACCGTGGCGTGCGTAGACTTCCGGGTTCGGTGAAAGCTCCGGACCGTGGTATTATACATATACTTATACCTATGTCTGTGCACATCTATCAATACGATGGTATTATACACTTTCTGGGGAGTATTCTAACTCCAGGATCGGCGCTACACAGACATGTACGCCTGGCCTTCTCAGGACACTGTGGCCTTCAAAATTCATTACAGAACCTGCAGATAGTGACAGATGGGGGCTATTTGCTTACTGTCAAGAAGAACTTATGCTGAGAACCGTTATATGTATGTGCAGTTCCGGGTCCGGTATGTGCTGGACCGTGGTGCGCATGCCCTTCCAGGTTCGGCGAAAACTCCGGACCGTGGTTTATACACATATACATACCCATATCCCTTGTCTACCGTTATATGTGTGTGCAGTTCCGGGTCCGGTATGTGCTGGACCGTGGTATGCATGCACTTCCGGGTTCAGCGACAGCTCCGGACCGTGGTTTTATACACATATACCTACCCATATCCCTTGTCTACCGTTATATGTGTGTGCAGTTCCGGGTCCGGTGTGTTCTGGACCGTGGTGTGCATGCCCTTCCGGGTTCGGCGAAAGCTTCGGACCGTGGTTTATACACATATACATACGCGTATCGCTTGTCCACCATTCATTATATGTATGTGCAGTTCCGGGTCCGGTATATATGCTGGACCGTGGTTTGCAAGCCCTGCCGGGTTCGGCGAAAGCTCCGGACCGTGGTTTATACACATATACATACGTGTATCCTTTGTGTACCGGGTCCGCTGTATGCTGGACCGTGGCGTGCGTAGACTTCCGGGTTCGGTGAAAGCTCCGGACCGTGGTATTATACATATACTTATACCTATGTCTGTGCACATCTATCAATACGATGGTATTATACACTTTCTGGGGAGTATTCTAACTCCAGGATCGGCGCTACACAGACATGTACGCCTGGCCTTCTCAGGACACTGTGGCCTTCAAAATTCATTACAGAACCTGCAGATAGTGACAGATGGGGGCTATTTGCTTACTGCCAAGAAGAACTTATGCTGAGAACCGTTATATGTATGTGCAGTTCCGGGTCCGGTATGTGCTGGACCGTGGTGCGCATGCCCTTCCAGGTTCGGCGAAAACTCCGGACCGTGGTTTATACACATATACATACCCATATCCCTTGTCTACCGTTATATGTGTGTGCAGTTCCGGGTCCGGTATGTGCTGGACCGTGGTATGCATGCACTTCCGGGTTCAGCGACAGCTCCGGACCGTGGTTTATACACATATACCTACCCATATCCCTTGTCTACCGTTATATGTGTGTGCAGTTCCGGGTCCGGTATATGCTGGACCGTGGTGCCGGATTCGGCGAAAGCTCCGGACCGTGATTTATACGCATACACATACCCATATCCCTTGTCTACCATTATATGTATGTGCACTTCCGGGTCCAGTATATGCTGGACCGTGGTGTGCATGCTTTTCCGGGTTCGGCGAAAGCTCCGGACCGTGGTTTATACACGTATACATACGCATATCCCTTGTGGGCCGGGTCCGCTGTATGCTGGACCGTGGCGTGCGTAGACTTCCCGGTTCGGTAAAAGCTCCGGACCGTTGTATTATACATATATATATACCTGATACTTATGTTTGTGCACATATATCAGTATGATCGTATTAGACACTGTCCGGTGAGTATTCTAACTCCAGGATCGGCGCTCCACAGACATCTACGCCTGGCCTTCTCAGGACACTGTCGCCTTCAAAATTTATAACAGCCTGTCGATAATGACAGATGGGGGCTATTTGCTTACTGCCAATAAGAACTTATGCTGAGAACCGTTATATGTATGTGCAGTTCCGGGTCCGGTATATGCTAGACCGTGGTGTGCGTGCACTTCCGGGTTCAGCGACAGCTCCGGACCGCGGTTTATACACTCGGTAGACAAACCGAATAACCTGGGTTCATCAAGATTCTTTGGAAGCTTGTGCTTTGGGTCGCGAGCCTTCAGAGTTTCGTAATCCTAAAATGACCGGACCAATCATGCTAGTCAATGAAGTTTCATTGTAGAAAGTAGGAGCGCGCGCTTGCTGTTTTGGAGGGAAGCTTGAGAACGCGCAGCCGCATCCTGCCAAGCAGAAAGTAGAAGACGCCATGCCCCAGAGGGTTTCCTGGACGGGAAAAAGGCGAGTCCCTGTAAAACCAAAGAACTTGAGCACGCTTGCTCTTCTGTTGTTGTTTTGCGAGGCGGGGAGGTAAGTCTGGGCGGCAGCGTCAGCAGGCGGGCAACTCCACGAACTCGGTCGGCATCTTGTTGAAATGCAATTGATACAGCCTGAAGACTGTTGTGTTGTTGCGTGTTCTTAGGTCCCGGAGCCGTCCACATCCTCTCGACCAACACGCAATGTGGAGGACTGGCTGCCGAGGGCAGAAGAGCTGTGGATCGACTTTCGGGTCGTTCTGCTTGCTCTTCTGCACGAATGGCACCAGCGACTCGCAAATTGGGCCAAGCATGTTGACCGCATAATTTGTTTGCGAGTGCAAGGTAGCAGTTCATGCGTAGCAGTTTTGGCGTTGGGTGATCTGTGAGAGCCCGAAAGTCTCTTGAAGAGACAGAGATAGCGTCTTTGCTCTTCTAAGGTCTGTAAAGTGCAGCAAGACTATTCTGGAACAGCAGAGCTTCCTTCTGCAAATGATCCAGGTGAGATAGTAGCAAGTCCTGGCACTTCTTGGTGATGGTTAAGAGTGTTTTGGTGCAAGGCTAAGTGGACTGAAACTGTGGGTGCGAACCGGACCGAGCTTCGCATACCGTCCGACTGGTTCGGGCGGCAGCTTGCTCCGGTGACCTTGGGTTTATTTGATGAGGCGGGACACGCAGGTGCTTCTTGGAGGTTAAATAAAGCACCGGAGCATTTTCAACAAGGCCCTGGAGCTCCTTCCCAACACGGAAGAGACTCTGCATCAACGCATCGGAAAGGCCATCAATTACCTCGAAGGCCGGCGTCGCTTGTTTACGTGCTTGAGAAACGCCATATTTTGTCCTCGCTCCATCGTCGTGTTAGGTCGAAAGGAGCCGCGCGAGTTGTCTGATGTTGATCGCTTTGAGAGGCTGACGGGCACAGTAGTTCGCGTAGACACCCTCAAGACTGGAAAGCTGGTGCACATGGAGTATAGTCTTGGGGGTCCTGCTCGCTTGATATCTTCCTTCGTGAAGCCCGATGAAAACCATCCCGTGGGTGCATCGAGGCATTTCTGCGTAGGCTGGCGCTGGGACCATTACGATAAAGCGTGGTGTCCTACAGCCAAGTACTTGAGCCAAGGCTAAGCCAAGCTGCTCAGGAAGTATGTTTTCCTCCAGACGAAGCTACACGGCCTCAGTTTCGCACAGCCCCAATGTAAAAGAAACAGTGTAGATGCCAGTCTGAATTCACTGATATCTGATTCCAAAGTGCAAGCTTCTAAAGAGTCTTGCTGAAGACAAATAAGCGCTTTAGCAGTAACAGTTAATGCGAGAGAAGAAGAGTCTGCTTGTTCAATGACTGTAGATCCACGAAGGCATTAGCAGCTGGACGCCGAGGTTCAGAGAACACTGCAGATGTGTACTTGCAATTTTCACTAGGTGTGAGAGGTGTGCGTGACAGATGCACACGCGAGGAACGCGCAGGCGAGTGTGTGTGTGTGTGTGTGTGTGTGTGTGTGTGCGTGTGTGTGTGTGTGTGTGCGTGTGTGTGTGTGTGTGCGCGCGTGTGCGTGTGCGTGTGCCCGTGTGTGCGTGTGTGTGATCATACCGCGCAGTTTCGGCTTGAGCTTGAAAGAACTTGAAAGCAACCTCTCCTTCCGCTGATCTTTCTCTTGCAGTTTCTTGGTCTCAAACATCATGTCTTCTCGCAACAGTTGTCTCTATTTATCGCAGGCAGCTTCTGACTTTTTTTTCGCAAGCAGATTCTGAATGTCAGTCAAGGACTCGCTCTGTATGGCGTTGGGCAGCGTGAAAACCCCTTTGCGATCGGAGACTAGCTTCTTGACGGCCGTTGCTTCTCCGTACTTGCTAGATTGATTTCCTGAAGAAGAAACTGAGGTGCGGCCGAGATGAGTCTGTGCGCGAGCACAGCAACCGGCCCGAAAGCCTCCTCTGGCAGCCTTTCCGAAGAGCAGTGTTCTTTTTGTAGCGGCTAGAGAATAAGTCGTGCAAGAACCCGAGTCGTTTCAAGTGGGTAGAAGACGGTAGAAGGCTTCTGAGTTCTCGCGAGGCAGCTTGAAGAGTGTCTTGGAGACATTTGGTCGCAGCTCGGCCGCACAATTGACTGTATTACGATTCCGCAGTGCTGGATAGAACAACTATGGACAGGACAAAAGTAATGCACAGGTGTTCTTTACAAAGGTCACAAGCATGGATTCTACTTCGGACTCCAAAGGCTTCGTGCACAAGCATGCTTTCGACAGGCGAACCGGACGCGAGGAAGAGCCTGACAACGAAGGTGGAAACAGGCGGCGGCTGCCCGACGACGCGTTTCAAGTCTTGGAAGCTTTCTTGTCGTTAGACATCGAACAAGCTCTCATCGTAACATTGACAAAAACTATTTTATGTACTTGCGCTCTCTGCGTCAAGCCACTAGGATCTTGCAGGCCAGTCTGTATCTACTTCCGGAGTGAAGGACGTCTTGAAGCAAGACCAATGCAACCTGACAGACATGAAGAGGCGTTCCGGACTTCACACCAGATGCTATTACAATGTTGAGTCGGTTGTATTCTTATCTTTGCGGAATCTTTGCGTAGCCCAGGCCTCAAGACGAAAGAAGACAAGCCCGTGCCCCCGACCTCCACTTTGCAAGCAGAGCTGCAGATAGCGGGCCGTAATTCGACTGCGACAAGTTTGGAGGCTTTTGGTCGTTGTCTGTTTACAGTATAGTTATGGCGGCGGGGTCATGTGAAAAGCACAAAGAAGAAATGTTTAAAACTGAGCGTTCCGAAAAACAATTTAGTCAGCGAGGCTGCCTGTTGAGATATCAAACGAGGTCAGCCGAGAGCCATGTCTAACCTGCCAAAGACTTCCATGTTGGCTATGACGCGAATCTTGACTTGTTTTACGCTCGTGCAATCGTTCCCGAATCACCTCAGAGTGTATGATACGTTAATAAGAACTGGGCAAGTGTTTTCGAGGCGAGAAAGTGAAAGTGGGCATGCATCCTCTTCGCTCATCCACTTCGACCACAAAATGGGCAACGCTGGTTCCCTTGACCTTCGCCGCATCCATTCGACGGAAATGGGTTCCCAACAAAGGGCTGGTGCTGTTTCCGGCAGCAGGCGGACGGTGTCGTAAGAGGGACAGGGGACAGCGCAGTGACAACGGCTCCGTGAAGAACCCTCCGTGGAAGCAGGCCAAGGGCGAGACGGATTTGGGATACTATCGCAGGCGAGAGCACTTGCAGGGAAACAAGACAAAGAATCGAGGCTGTCGCAAGAAGAAGTCCGTCAGCAGTTGTGTTCCTGTGACGATGACGAAGAATCTCGTCTGCAGAGTTGTACTCTAGACTCTAGTCAGATCAAGCTTTATTGTTGTGATCTAGAGCCACCTGTCTAAATGCGCGTGTTCAGGAAAGACAGCGAGATCGAGAAGGCCGACACTAGCATCGAGACGCCGGATCATGTGAAAAGTGAGGGGCTGACAGAGTTTCTTGACTGATCTATCATGTTTCGTGGTGAAACTGTCGCGTGTCAGTTTCTGCGATGTCTGCACGCTGATCAAGGGCGTGGATCCCGGGAATTTACCTTGGAGGCGAGTGGATTCACAGCAACGGCCAGGGCTTGATGCTAGACAATGACTGGAGTGTCTTGGATTAATGGCCTTGGGGACTTTTTTCAGCAAAGGATGAACGCAGCAAGCTCAGGCTCCTACTTCTTTCTTCCCATTTTTCGTCGGCTGGCCTCCGCGGATGTGCTAGAGGTCGAGCAGAAGAGCGGTGCAAATGAGAACGGTGGCTCACTCAGGAAAGCTGCTTTGTTTGACTATCATATTCTTACCTTAGTCGAAATTAAAGTGATCTGTCGCGACTAAGGGCAGCATCTCAACTTCGGTCTCAAGTACTCCTCGGAAGCCTGGAGTAGCTTGTCTGCGGGGTAAGTGAAGCGAGGCTGTCCCTGTCGCTTGAAATATCACGCCCAGGCGATATTTTCGTGGGCAAGCTCGTTCGGAAGATTCGAGAGCGGCAAGCCTCGGAAAAATTTCGCTGCAAGACGTGGCCGGAATGGACGCAGCAGCAAGGCATCGTCGTTACGCGAAAATCCAGAACGGCGACGAAGTGCAGCTCGGCAACGACGGATCGTGTTCGCGAGCCTCAGAAGCCTCGAGGCACCGTGGCAACCGATCCTGAGACAAGGACGGCCAAGCACTTCAAGGACTGTTGCTTGGTCGACTCCCTCAGAGCTATGGGCCATAAGGTGTCTTATCGTGGAGACGGACCATGGAAAATTTCGGACGGCATGCAGTGGCTGCAGCCTATGAGGACCTTCGTTATGATCACATTGCAAAGTCCAGCAATGAGCGCGTGCTTCTGTGTGACTGCAGTAATAGGATTACACATGAAGTGTGATGTGGATGTCTTTGATGTGTAATTAAATGAGGCATTACGCAACACGCTTTCTCTTGCGCTTGAGGAAGACCATTCGGCCATGCACCTTTCACGACGCGCTCGTCGCCCAGGGCGATTTCCTGTTGGCGTACAGCAATCACTTCGTGGCAGCCCGGCGCAGAGACGGTGAGAATCTCAAGGTGAACTGCGGGCGCCGCACGCATATGTGGAAAGATTTGCGAGTCAAGTCGCATTCTGGAACGCGCGCTCTTCATCAGGATCTCGACGGAAACATGCTTCTGGATCCGAGAATGCTTGATGCATGTTTTCGAGTGATGCATCGAGATGATGTTTGCGAAGAACAGAGTCTACCTGCAGAAAATGATTACTCGGGCGGAAAGATGGTGGAGGCCTGCGCGCAGCAGATCTTGGAGACCTGGGAGAGCTTGCAGCTCGAGCAAATGGAGCCCGTGGTTGTTCCTACTGCAGAGAACTTGGTCACGCTGAACAGGCGCGATGGTTACGCAGACTCGGACGAAGAGTCCGGTTTTTGGCACTCCTGGGAGGAACTATTCGGTTCGCAGGCGCCCTATTCTGAAGGCGGCTTTGACGACGATGAGGAGAATATCTTGCATTCGCCCGTACCTGTTGTCGTCCACAATTTCGATCAGATTGTGAATGATGACGACACGTTCATTGTCTGCGGCGTGCTTGAAGATCAATGGAACGCAAACAGCTTTGCAGGCAGCAGCCTCGATTATGCTGGAGGCTCGTCTGTCTTGGGCGAGGACGGTAGCATCCTTACGAGCAACTTGATGCCGCAGGACGTGTTGCTCATTCTTCCTCAGACTTACTTTTCCTTTGAATTTCTGAGTACGTGGGCTGCATGTTCGCGGAGCTTTCGAGATCATGTCCGGCAACAGCTCAACTGGAAAGGGTTAGACATTCCTATCGATGTTCCGGAGTTCACGAACGACGAGGCACGGCTGAGACGCATGCGACGACTATGGAAACTAGCACGAAGCGTCATCATGACACAGGCCCAGCTTGCTTTTCTGAATCTGCCTCTTCAGAAAGTTCTTATTCGGTGGGAAGTGGAAAGGATTCCCTTTTCCGGTGAGCGCTCTCGTGGCTACATGTCCAGTCAAACCCTGCTTGGCGCAGCCAGGTTTCTTGCGGAAATTCCTGAAGAGATTCGAACGGTCATGATCGGGGTCAAGAGTCCTTTTGGAACGAGAAAGATTTTCTTGCACATCAGAGAGGCTTACACTGAGCGCATGTGCTTTTGCTTTTCTATGTCAGGCAGAATGGACAACCTTCCCACTGAAAAGTTTCCCGACAACGTCCTGTTTTCTGAGTTGCGCAATGAAGTTACACTGATCTGGAATTCTCGAATGTTTGCCGTGCAGATCAACCAGCACATGTTTGGGCCGGTGCAAGTGCGAGAGGACTTGCCGAGCGGGCCATCGTCGCAAGCGATTCCTTTCATCTGGGCGAGCAATCCTAAGCGAAGTCCAAACTCGCCGAGGATTCAAATGCTGCCGTTGCTCACACCTGTTCTTCCAGACGCACGATGCCTCTGCATCCTATGTGGTCTAGAGAGTGGCTTGAATGAACAGCAATGGCGAGTTTGCGTGGACTGCAACACGTGGGTTTGCAGAGAACACGCCCGAGCACTTCCGAACATGCAGTGCCCAGGGTGTCCCTTAGTTCTGGCCGATTATCTGGGCGGCGCTCTCCCGCCGCCTCAAATGCCTTGGGAAGTGGTCATGTCCTTGCCTCAGTACTTTTTCTCCTACTCCTACATGAAGAACCTTGCCGCCGCCTCGAAAGCGTGCAAGGCTGCGATTGTCTCGGGCGAGGCGTGGCGCAATAAGGTCGTCGAAGTGACGTGGCCCGAGTTCACCCAAACCATTTTGCTTCGTCGAGTGGAGCCTCTCTGGCGCCACGCCAGAATTGTGGTCTTCGACATCGCGCAGCTGGCCCAGGTCCTGGAAATGCCTGAGACAGCTCACGTGCACTTCAATGTGACATCTTATCAAGGCTTTCTGCGCGGCGGCAGAGTAGTGCAAGGCTTCGAGTCCAACCAGCCTCTCATGGGCTGCGCCAATTTCGAACTCCATTTGCCTCCACGAGCCAACGGCATCTACCTCGGCGTGCAAGACCTGGACGGCAGGAAGAGATCTTACTGTCGTGTGGACAATCTCTTCACAGCAGACATCGCTTGGTCTTTCGGCGTCACAGGAAGCCGCGTCCAGCGACATCCTCGTGCCGACCAACATCATTTCTTGCCGGGCTATGCCAACCGCGTCTGCATGAAATGGAGCCAGAGGTCGTTCGCCGTCAACTTGAACGACGAAGTGGTGATTCGGGCAAGGCTTCGCGACGATGTCGGCGACTCTGCGCCGCCTTTGGCTAGGGTATTTGTGTCGGTTTTCTCGCCCCCGGGAGGCCATGGCGGCGCACAATTTCTTCGAGAAGTTGGTATGAGTCCTGCCTTCTCACCTGTGGTTCGCAACGCACACATCGAGTGCGGAGTTTGTGGACGCGCGTTCAGTTTGCTGTTTCCGAGGTGGAGTGTCTGTCCTTTGTGCAGCACATGGATCTGTTCAGCGCACGCGGGCCAGATGCCGTGGAGAAGGTGTCCACGCTGCGTTTTGCAGCTGCAAGACTACGTCGGAGGCAGCGACTACATTCGGTATGTTGACGCAGGCGGCTTTGTTGAAAACGGCGCCTTTCTGGAAGCGACGACCAAGTTCGAGCTCGTGATTTCGAGCATATACAGGCGCCATGCCGGTTTGTTCCAGCGTCTTCCTGAAGCCATCAAGCTCCTTCCGCATCCGATGATGCGTGCGGCTATGACGAAGAGACTATGGGAGGAAACGCTGGGGAGGACACGAACAATTCTGGATTTCTTGGAAGAGACCAATCTGAACATGAACGTTGTCTTTTATCGCTACCTGCACGCGCAAGCGTCAAAACTACCACAGTGTCAGCTCCAGGTGTTAGGACGATTACCTCATCCGGTGGACTTTCCCGATGAGAAGGACTGGTTCCGTTTGGCCTTCGAGTTTTCCTTGAGCCTGCACTTGCTCTTGGTGACTGGCACCATTGACGGGGCGACTTCCACGTCTTCCGGCGAAGCGAAAGAAGAAAACGTTCAATGCGAATGTCGCAGTGAAAAGCTGATAGAGGAGGAGGAGATCACGCGCGCACCTTGCTTGGTCGTCGGCTTAACGGACAACTGGACTGCATTGTGTTCCAGTTCCAGTGCTAGAACCTGGCAAGACGTGCGGGGAGGTGCGTCCGAGCACAGAGCAAGTCACTCAGAGTGGTTTCTTTTGAGCTTGCGTCGCGCAGAAGCTCTTTCTCGGCAGCACGAGAGACGAAGCAGCCAAGAGCACGGCCTTCTACCTCTTGATGGTTTTTCTTTGTGGAACAAATGCTACAGCCCGTACTGTTGTCCGTCGTACGGAACGCATACGTCCTCTATCCGCTTGCCGATGTTTTCATTCACGCACGAGCTGCCTCCCGTGTTGGAAGCCGCCCCGCTTGACTGGCAAAGCTTCAAGTGTCCGGAGATTTCATGCGGCCTCTTGTCTCGGGTACATCGGCATCTCAGGGATCAGCGGATAAGCTTCACTGCAGGCAATCACACGTACCATGTCGACGGAAAAAAAGTTTCGATCTCGGTCACGGGTCTCGTGCATTTCTTTGCGGAAGAGTTCGATGCTGATGCTGCTATCGCGTGCATGAAACGAAGTCAGAACTGGCCCAGAGAGGCATACGCCAAAGTCGTGGACGGAAAGCTGCAGCCCTTGCCGGACGCGGAGATTAAAGAACTCTGGCGCAAGAATTCAGTGGAGGCTTCTGCACGAGGAACTTGGATGCACTTGCAAATCGAAGTTTTCTTGAACGGAGGCTGCTCTGAGAATCCTGGAGTGGAGATTGATCTCTTTGCGAAGTTTCTTCAGCAGTTTCCCACGCGGCTCCTGGCCTTTCGTACAGAGTGGTGCATTTATGCAGAGAATGAAGATCTGGCTGGATGCGTCGATTTTGCTGCTCTGACTGAAGCAGGAGAAGTTGTCCTTTTTGACTGGAAGCGCACAAAGCTTCTGCGCGACAAGTACAACAATCCCTGGTCTTGCATGAAGAAGCCATTGTCTCATATTCCGGATTGTGCAGGTCAGCACTATCGACTGCAACTCAACGTTTACAAATACATTTTGCAGCAGTACTACGAGATGAGAGTTGCTGGCATGTACGTCGTCTGTCTGCACCCAGACAATGCAGATCTGGGTCCCTTCATCGACGAGGTTCCGGACATGGCACCTGAGGTGCACGCTATGTTACAGAGTCGAGCACGAAGCACGGCGCCGCCTGCATGGCAGGATCTCAGCGGCGGAGCTGAGGCCGACAGCCAGACATCTTTTGGGCGCCAGATCGAGGACGAGTTGGAGATGCAAGTTGATGACGATAATGCCCGCCGTTCATTGGAAGAAGCCTTCGCTGCTGGGCTAGTCTTTGATGCTGCGCGCAGTGTCAGCCAAGGAAATCTTGTGCCTTCTGAAGAAGACATTTTTAGAGACGCCAAGAAACGACGTTGTATGCCTGGAGCGGAAACTACAATGGCGCGTTTGCAGGAGATTTTTCAGAACAGCGATGAGAGCTGTGCAGAATCTTTCCTGAGCATGCCGCCTGCGGTGCAGAGGATTCATGATCGCACGATCGTCCAACAGAAGAAGACATACCTTGCCCTGGTGTCGCAACGGCATCCGACCTGGCCGGAAACAGTTCAACATCTTGCAGCAGCGGCGCTTACATGTTACCGCACTCGTTTGAGCGACATGTTTGTTCGCGATTACGTGGCATTGCTTTGGGTGATGGAAGGAGATCGATTTCTTCGGGCGCACAACGGCACCTGCTACCTTTATCACGAGCACGGAGCATTCCAGGCCTTCGTGGGCATGCCTCCAGAATCGACGTTCTCCAGGGTGAAGCCTTTTCTGTTGCAGTTGGAAGGAATGTTCAGGTTGATGAGTTCCCGAGTGGAGCGCTCGGACTATTGTCTGCTCGATGAGATCGCGCGCCTTTTTGACGAGCACAACAGCGCCTGCGAGTTCTTGAACCGTTGCCTCGATGAAGCCATCATGACAGCTGGAACACGTTCTACTTCTAGACGACAGATGAATCGGCTGGAGGCACCGGAGAGGGGCGTGGATGCACCGGCAGAGGCTCCTGCTGGCACACCTTCGTGGCCGTTGTTTACAGCGGACATGATTAGCCGTGTAGCTGCCCCTCTGCAGCGAGACTTGCTCGAGGAGCGAAAGCTTCTCCAGTACGTGGCTCAGTGGTGCGACACACCTACGCAGCGGAGACCTGGCGTTGCTTACACAGATTGCTGCGTTCTCTATGACGTTTCTCCGGAGCACAATGTCCAACTTGTCAATGCCAGTCCGGATTTGAACATCTATATTCGCGTCCCTCATCCTTTGCGTGCTCATGCTCTCGAGGACCCGGTGTTCCGGCAGGCCAAAGACAGGCTGGAAAAGTTTCTGAGGGAGACCTTTTGGTGCAACGAGGACTTTTTGCGGGCCTGCATGAGTGCTCTTGCCCTTGCGAAGCGTGGCGAAAACGTGGACAGATGTTTTATTGGCGAGTCTCCTGGCGGAACTGGTCAATCTTTGTACAGCTGCCACATCGCCGCAGTCTATGCCCGAAACCATGCCTTCATTGACACTGCCGTATTTCTGAACGAGGACGAGCTCAGGAAGCAATTGGAGGGTTTTGCTCATTGCTTTATCCTTACGGCGCAAGAGGCACCGGAGTCCAACCGTGCATTTCTGCAGGACGTCTTCAAAAAGGTTTGCTCCGCTGACGACTTGGCTGCACGCCGGCCATACGGCTTCGTTACTCGCATGATGCGATGCATTGGCTGGAAGCGGTACGAGACGAACGTCATGCTGCAGTTCCGCAACGTCCAGGAAAGAAATTTCAACTCCATGTTTAGAAGATGCCTGGTGTGGGAGCCCAAACCGCTGTTCTGGGAGCAGAAAACTTTGGAGGAGAGTTA
>CAJNDS010002330.1:224575-229575 GCA_905221605.1 Symbiodinium natans
CTCGACCTTTCTGATTGAAAGGTGTGTGTGTGTGTGTGTGCCAACCCTGCCACTAAGCGAGTCAGTTGCTGTTGCGCAAGGTCGGTTTTGAAAGCCAGATTTGAAGCAGAGGGCCAGCGCTCTCCCTGGGGGTCGCTGGCCAACGAAGACGCCCCCAGGCAGGGGTGTAGACGTACCTGCAGACTATTTTGTGAGTGAGTGCGAGGTTCTCACTGACAGGATGAAAGAAGGTGAATCTCAGGTGGAAGGAATTAAGACTTGGCGTGGAGATATGCGCAAGGTGTGGCCAAACGCTGACTGTGAAAAGAAGACGCAGTTTAAACAGTTTAAACTGTTTAAATATTTCAGGGGATTGAACTGTGTAAACTGTTTAAGCTGTTTCAACTGCAAATCGTAAACAGTTTAAACATTTAAATATTCAAAGTGTTTAAACTGTGTAAACTGCAAAAGGAACTTGAAAAGGTTCATGGTACTTACTAACCAGTTATAACTGTACCTAGAACCCTACTTATAATAGCCCGAAAGGGCCTTATAGGGGTTCTCAATTATCAGTAGGGTTATAAGCCCAGTCGTATTGGTTAGTAAGTACCATGAACCTTCAAGAAGGCGCAGTTTAAACAGTTTAAACAGTTTAAACAGTTTAAAGTTTTTAAATATTTACAGTGTTTAAAGTTTTTAAATTGTTTGTTTAAACTAACTGCAAATCGTTTTGAAAAAATGTTAAGGTTAAAGGGTTTTGAGTTTTAAACTTTACATTTGTTAAGTTCTGTGGTGTTTTTTGGACGATTTGCAGTTTAAACACTTTAAACACTTTAATTTTTTTAACAGTTTAAATATCTAAAGAGCTGCAGCACTGTGAGCGCAGGAGTCGGCAATTCGAACGGCACTTACAACCCACTTTTATAAGCCTTTGAAATGCCCCAATTAAACCTGTACTTCTAACCCACTTATAAGCCTCTTATAAGTGCCCCTAGTGTGACTATAAGTTGGGTTAGTCAGCACCGTTGGGCAAACCCTAAACCCTAAACCCTTAACTCTAAACCCTAAACCCTAAACCCTAAACCTTAAACCTTAAATCCTAAACTTCTGCCCTGAACCTTAAACCCGAAACCCCAAACTTGAAACTTGGCCCCTTGCTGGTGTGATCTGCTGCCAACGCAGCAGCACGCACGACGATTAAAATTCTGAGAGCCCTTTTGGGGCCCAGTATCCAGGGACTGCGCAAGGCCAAGATCCCTTGACCCTGAACATCCCATTCGGTTTTAGGGTTTGGGGTTTAGAATGCAGGGCTTCGGGTTTAGTGTGTAGGGTCTAGGGTTAAGGGTTAAGGGTTTAAGGATTAGGGGTTCGGGGTTAGGGTTTTCGGGAGGCTCGCTGTTGCCAGGAATTGACAGGCGAGATGGCTCATGTAGCTCGCCATAAAATAGGGTTTCGGTAGGTGAGGAGTTTGCCAGCAGTTGCAGCGCCTGGCAATGCACAGGACGGTTTAGGTCTGAAGTCGTTGAGGGTTAAGGGTTTAGAGGTTTAGGGTTGAGGGTTTAGGGTTTAGGATTTAGGATTTAGGGTTTAGGGTTGGGGAGAAGGCGAGAAGGTGGTAGAAGTATATGAACCCAATCCTGAACCCCGAGTATAACTTGAACTCGTAGTTGTAGTTGTTGCTTGGCGGTTGCGAGATTCGGCTTTGTAGCGATTTGTTGCCGGCGCGGGTTCAAGGGTGTGGCTTGAGGTTTAGGAGGTTTCAGGGTTATTTAAGCTTTAGGATTTCAAGAGTCTTGAGGCTTAGGAAGATTCAGGGTTGGTTCGGCTTTAGGGTTTCAAGAATCACCCCTACAGCGCCAAAAACTGCACATGCGCTCTATCTACACTAAAACACTCGCAGCAAGGGTTATACAACCCTAAGGCCCTAAGCCTAACCTGAAAACCTAGAACCCATATCGTCTATGCACTCGACACAGCCCCTAAGCCCCATACGACAGGCACTCAACCCTATATATAGCCAGCGTGCCTCCCTAGCGTATTTCCAGCCAGCGTGCCTTCCCAATGGCTTGTTTCTGAGTGTCTGCCATGCCAAAGTACAAGAAACGCACTGCTAAAGAGCACCGGCGCTCTACACGGCGTTTTAAGTGCCACGCAGTCACGGGAGTATGGTCGCGGCTCGGCAACATTTGCAGGTCCCCCTTTTCTTTGCAGAAGTCCTCCACGCCTTGAACTTTCTCTTCTCGTCGCCCAAAGGAACATTATATCTGCAAGTTCTGTGACAAGGTTTTCTGTAAACACCCAACCTCCGCGCCCAATCGCAGCTCTAATACAATGCTCTATAGAAACATCTAGAAAGAACTAAACCCTAAACCCTAAACCCTAAGCCCTAAACCCTAAACCCTAAACCCTAAACCCTAAACCCTAAACCCTAAACCCTAAACCCTAAACCCTAAACCCTAAACAACAAACAACCCTAAACTCTAAACCTTAAGCCCTTAACCTTAAACCCTAAACCCTATGAAGGTCTGGCGTGAAGCGGGCGAGGCCAGTCTCCGCTCCGCACCTCCCTCGCGCCTCGCTGGTTGAGGAGGAGGGGGCGGGAGTGTGGTCGCGGCTCGGCAACATTTGCAGGTCCCCCTTTTCTTTCCACAAGTCCTCCACGCTGAACTTTCCCTTCTCGTCGCCTAAAAAAACATTCTATCTGTATGTTCTGTGACAAGGTCTTCTCTAAACACCCGACCTCCGCGCCTAATCGCAGCACTAATACAATTTTTATAGAAGCATCTAGAAAGACCTAAACCCTAAACCTTAAACCCAAAACCTTAAACCCTAAACCATAAACCCTAAACCCCAAGTCCTAAACCCTAAAGCCTAAACCCTAAACCCTAAACCCCCTAAACCCTAAACCCTAAACCTTAAACCCTAAACCCTAAACCCTATGAAGGTCTGGCGTGAAGAGAGCAAGGCCAAGTTCAGCTCCGCACCTCCTTCGCGCTTCCCTGGTTCAAAAGGAGGGGGCGCTCCGTGCGCCCGTAGAGGAGAAGGAAGAGGAATCGGAGGAAGAAGTGCAGGACAGACCGGAGGAGCAGGCGGAGGAGGTGATAGATGCAGAAGCGGCGGCTTCGACCCAGGAAGAGCAGGAGGAGGGCGAGGATTGGCGAGCCGGTGCTGCGGCCAATTGGCAGTGGCAGTGGCAGGACGGCACGGAGGACGGTGTGGCTACAACATTTTTTGGTTTAGGGTTTAGGTTAGAAATATAGAAAAGGGTTCAGGGTTACCGAAACACTTGACGTGTCTCTTGGAGCCTTGAACCCCTTCAATTGTCATCTTAAAGCAAGTTCCCAATTGCAGGCCTGATTACGCGGGGGTTTTCCGGGATCCCTGAAGACGTGGCACTTTGTGGAGTTCCACGGCTTGACGCTCAGTGGGGTGCAGACGGTGGCTGACCTGCGTACCCGCTTCACGATGTCTGATCTGCTCGTCTTGAACTGCCAGCGACGACAGAATCTTGGTGCACCTTTTAACGATCATAAACCCTTATCAAGCCGACCTCTTTGCAGTTTCTGGTTGTCTAGGGGTTGTCATATTTGGGGGCGGAGAGCCAAAGGGTTGAGTGCTACGGTCTCACAGTATAGTATTACACGCTGCACCAAGGGCATATGAAGAAGAGAAAAAGCTCTTGGAACCGCTGGGTGTGCGCGTCGTGCCTGCCAATCCGAACTACCTTGCTCAGAGGCAGAATCTGCTCCTCGGCGCATGAATTATTGAAATGTAGGATATTGACTTACTCCCGCAATCAAATTGCGTTTTTCTATATAGACTGTATTTTCATCGCTAATGTTGATTTCCGGGCGTTGCGGGGTTTAGGTTTTAGGATGATAAAGAGAGAAGAAAACCAGAAATAGAATTCGTGCCAATTTCGGGTTGAGGGTTTCCTATGGAGGTGGCAGAACTTCATCCGTGAGCTGACCCTGGAGCCACACCGGCAAGTGTGGGTCCATTGCAACGTTGGCAGGGTCCGCGGTCCTGCTTTGACGATCGCCGTGGCACTTTTGCAGAATCACGACCTGTGGGCAGACGATCTGGCTGCTCGCCCACTGAAGTGTGAGTTGTTGTTTACTTTTTTTTTCGTTTAGTTGCAGAATTTCTTGGCTAGGAAACCCCACGCAGTTATAATCTCAAGCCTTGGACTCAGATCCGAGAGATGCGCCAGAAGCGGCCGGTCATCGACCTGCACGGGCTGCAGCTTGCCCATTTTGTAGTTGAACCTCAAAACTTTTTGTGCTTCCTCGTTCTGCAGAATTATATACATAAAGACAGCTTATGTAACCTTAAACACAATTGTGTTCATGGAGAACTGAGGCGCGGCTTCATGAAGACTTTTAGGTGGATTGAGCGCAACCGCTGGTGGCTCTACACTTCCGCGAGGCGATCTCAACGAGACGACTGGACTCAGTGATGGCTATTCCTTACAGCTCCCTGCTGGTCCCAAGGCCACCAAGATTCGGCGGAAGCTTTGACCATTGCTTGGAAAGGGATCAGTTTCTCAGGGGTCTAAAGACCTTCACGTTCGGCTGTGATGTCGACCGGAGCCTGGCAGGGGTGCAGCTTCCCAGCTACCAAACCTTGACCTTCGGCGAGCATTTTAACCAGTGCTTGCGAGGGGTGCATCTTCCCAGCGGGCTAAAGACCTTGACCAGAGCTTGGAAGGGGTACGTCAACAAAAGGTCCTGCCAAGCCCAGAGACAGATTCAAGACTCCCACCCTCAACCCCAAGCCCTAAGCCCTAAACCCTAGGCCCTAAGCCCTAAGCCCTAAGCCCCAAGCCCTATGCCCTAAGCCCTAAGCCCTAAGCTCTAAACCGTAAGCGTTAGACATTTCTCAGGGGTCTAAAGACCTTCACGTTCGGCTGTGATGTCGACCGGAGCCCGGCAGGGGTGCAGCTTCCCAGCTACAAAGCGAGCATTTTAACCAGAGCTTGCGAGGGATGCAGCTTCCGAGCGGGCGAAAGACCTTGACCA
>CAJNDS010002330.1:234575-247075 GCA_905221605.1 Symbiodinium natans
AAGAGCTTAAGGGTTCTCAGGTTAAGGGCTATGGGGTTTGGGGTTTAGGGTTTAGGTTGGGATGTTCCCCCTGATACTAGCAGTCCTTAATAGGGATTATAGTACCCCCCCCACTATAGTCTGATACGAACAGTCCTTAATAGGGATTATCGTACCCCCTCATTATCGTCCCTATTCATGACTCTTAGTATCCCAAGTTTAAGGTGCGAAGGTCTTGGGGCTGATGCCCTGGGGGCCTCGCCATCAGGGATTGCGAAACTCCCGTTTTAGGGTTTAGGGTTTAGGGTCAACTTGCTGAGTCGGCGGCAAACCACGCCCAAGGATAGAGCCCCGCGGCGTCGGGTAAAGTGCAAATGCCTAAGGCCTAAACCCCACGCCCTAAATCCCAATGCGAAACCTAAAGCCCTAAACCCTACCCAAGCATTGTTAGGGTTCAGGGTATAGGGATGGAAACCTCCTTTTCCAGCATGTAGAGGTTATTCCTGATAGGGCGTAGGCTTTAGCAGTCGTCCAAGCCCCAAAGCCTAGAATCCTACCTTGGAGATACCAAACCGCAAGGCCCCACAATTCGTAGCCTTGCTACAAAGTCTTTAATTCCATGAAGAAGTTGAGAGCTTATGATATAGGTCTAGGCGCCCCTGTTTGTTTTGAAGAAAGGGCTCTAGGGTTTTTGTGGAGCACGGAAACCTAGTCTCAGCTCAGATGGACCTTCGACACACACATGGCGGACAACACCAACCTGGAATTTCGGGCCCAGGCACCACGCAACGAAGGGCTTTTGTGGGTTTAAGGGTTCAGAGCTACTTGTAGGGGATCTAGGGTTCAGGGGCAGGGGGGAAAACTGAAGCAGCATCCCCAAGCGGAGTAGTTATGGGTGTTTTCGACTTACGGTCCATCAGGGTTTGGGGTTTAGGGTTTAGGGTTTAGGGTTTAGGGTTTAGGGGCCTCCAGTGTCATGCAAGCCGCGTCAGGGCTACCCGGCTGTCGAAGGGGATAGTTGCTCATAGTCTTCCCTTGTGGTCCCAAAATAAGTAAAGGGTTTAGGGTTTAGGGTTTAGGGTTTAGGGTTTAGGGTTTAGGGTTTAGGGTACTACAATAACCCCCCCCAAAACCCGATTCTAAGTACTCAGGCCCCGAAATTACCCCACCGAGACCCAAGCAGCCCCCTGAAGCCGTAAAGCCCTTCGCCAGGAGCTTGTGCCAAAAAACTGTCGCCAAGCCATGGCCTCGAACCCGGAGCCCGAGCGAAACCCTAAACCCTAAACCCCAAAACCCTAAAACCCTAAACCCTAAACCCCAAACCCTAAACCCTAAACCCTAAACCCTAAACCCCAAACCCCAAACCCTAAACCCTACACCCTAAACCCCCATGGGAGGTGTCCTTCCTTCTGGACGGCGTCCCCCACCACATTGCTGGCTCTTGGCCCGCCAGGGGGGGGCGGAGGAGAGGGGAGTCGTAAGCCCTAAACCCTAAACCCCAAACTCCAAACCCGAAACCCGAAGCTGCAAACCCTTGCAGGAACTTTCAGAAAAATAGGATTCCTTGGAACAAAGGTGTCCCAAAAAGGGGTCCAGAAACCTGGAGCCAAAGAACTTCTGACTGTCAGCTACCCATGCTAAGAGCATCTAAGTGCCCTCAGCTTCCGTAACCCTAAACCCTAAACCCTAAACCCTAAACCCTAAACCCTAAGCCCTCAACCCTGAGCCGTAAATCCAATGGCCCAAACCTACCTTGTGCGTTGGGGCTGCTGCGTCCAGACACGGGCGACACCCTTTCAACCTTAAAAGCCGTTCAACCCTTCCCTCAGTCCTCAACCCAAAACTTGAGCATGCTGACATCCTGAAATCCCATCCCTACCCAAACAGAAGCCCTAAACCCTAAACCCTAATTCCTAAGCCCTAAGCCCTACAAGCTAAAGAGCCTAATCCCTAAACCTCTAAACTCCGAACCCCTAAACTACAAACCCTAAGCCCTAAGCCCTAAGCCCTAAGCCCTAAGCCCTAAGCCCTAAGCCCTAAGCCCTAAGCCCTAAGCCCTAAGCCCGAAACCCTAAGCCCTAAGCCCTAAACCCCAAACCCCAAACCCCAAACCCCAAACCCCAAACCCCAAACCCCAAACCCCAAACCCCAAGTGCAGGCAGCAGTCCAAGAAGCTGGCGCAGCGCGACACAGCAGAGCGCTGCCTAGGCGCAGAGAACCCGAGAACCCATTCGAAAGGGTTTTGAGGTTTAGGGTTTAGGGTTTAGGGGTTTAGGGTTTAGGGCTAAGGGGTTTAGGGTTTAGGGTTTCGGGTTAGGGTTTGGGGTTTTGCATGTAGGGTTTTAGGGATTTAGAGGTTGAGGGTTTAGTTGTTTAGGGTTGAAGGGTTCAGGGTTCACGGTTGAGGGTTTACCCGAAACGCCCAAGACACCAGCACCCAAAAGACCCAAATCTCGCCCAAACCCCACACCCCAAAACGCCCTGAATCCCCTTGAACCCCTGGAGCTCCACATGCCCCCCCCCCCCCCCCCACAAAAAAAAAGATCCCCAAATCATAGGATCCCCTCATAACAAGGACCCCAATAATGTACCCCTAGTTTCGGGAGGACCCCACGTTTCGCAGGGGCTGTCAGCGGAAATTCTGCAAGCGACCCCCAGCTCCCATCTGCACTTCAGCTCCTGAGCCTCACCTCTTGATAAAGTCCCTAAACCCTAGGTTTAGGGTTTAGGGTTTAGGGTTTAGGGTTTAGGGTTTAGGGTTTAGGGTTTAGGGTTTAGTCCTTAAACCCTAAGCGCTAAAGTCCCTAAACCCTAAACCCCAACTAACCTCCAAACCGATAGGTTCCAAACCCACCTCCTCTCCTGTCAGGGCTCTTCGTCGGTTGTTGGGGCTCTTACCTGCTCCTCGGAGGCACTTTTCAGCAACAAACAAACCCCAAACCCCAAACCCCAAACCCCAAACCCCAAACCCCAAACCCTAAACCCTAAACCCTAAACCCTAAACCCTAAACCCTAAACCCTAAACCCTAAACCCTAAACCCTAAACCCTAAACCCCTAAACCCCTAAACCCCTAAGGCCTAGACCCTAAGCCCGAATTTTTTGGCCCCCAAACTTCCCCCACCCCAACAGGGGTAGCCCCAAGAAGCTAAGACCTACCGCGATCGGGCGTATGGGAGCCCTATGAATCTTACGGCCGCATGGCCCTATGAGTCTACGTATCGACGGTTTGGGGTTTAGGGTTTAGGGTTTAGGGTTCAGGGAGGCGGGCGCAGAGTGCAGTCGCGATCTTTTTCAGAGCCGCCCGCAGACGCAGAGTACGGCAAGCTGCGGCCCTGCCCACTGCCATTGATTTACTGACAGGTTGTCTGTGGCCAGTCGCCCCTAAACCCTAACCCTAAACCCTAGACCCTAAACCCTAAACCGTAAACCCTAAACCCTAGATCCGAAACCCTAAGCCCTAACCCGTAAGCCCTAAGCCCTAAGCCCTAAGCCCTAAGCCCTGAACCCTGAACCCTAAACCCTAAACCCCAACCCCCTGAACCCTAAACCCCGAAACCCTAAACCCTAAACCCGAAACCCTAAACCCCAAACCCTTGTGAAAACCCTAAACCCTAAACCCTGACCTTTAGGTTTTGCCGCCTGCCTCCTAGCGAGAAGTATGAACTTCGTGGTTTGGCATTATGTATGGTGAGGCGAACACATACGGTGATTGTGTTCTTGACAGGGCTACATGCATGGAGGTTTTTGGGGCTTTGGGTTTAGGGTTTAGGGTTTAGGATTTAGGGTTTAGGGTTTTGGGTTTAGGGTTTCGGGTTTGGGGTTTAGGGCTCAGGGCTCAGGGGTTTCTAGCGTCAGCTTTGCTGGCTTCACCCTGCAACCCCCAAACCCCAAACCCCAAACCACACAAACCCTAAACCCTAAACCCTAAACCCTAAACCCTAAACCCTAAACCCTAAACCCTAAACCCTAAACCCTAAACCCTAAACCCTAAACCCTAAACCCTAAACCCTAAACCCTAAACCCTAAACCCTAAACCCTAAACCCTAACCCGAAACCCTAAACCCTAAACCCTAAACCCTAAACCCTAAACCCTAAACCCTAAACCCTAAACCCTAAACCCATAAACCCTAACCCTAAACCTAAACCCTAAACCCTAAACCCTAAACCCTAAACCCTAAACCCTAAACCCTAAACCCTAAACCCTAAACCCTAAACCCTAAACCCTAAACCCTAAACCCTAAACCCTAAAAACCCTAAACCCTAAACCCTAAACCCTAAACCCTACCCTAACCCTAAACCCTAAACCCTAAACCCTAAACCCTAAACCCTAAACCCTAAACCCTAAACCCTAAACCCTAAACCCTAAACCCTAAACCCTAAACCCTAAACCCTAAACCCTAAACCCTAAACCCTAAACTGGAGCGAGCTGCGGGCGCTGCGATAAGCAGCAGCGAGCGATACCGCGTGGCGACAGCCCGCGGACGAGCCCGAGCCGTCAGGCGAAGCCTGGCGAGGGCTCGGGGCCAGTGCGCGCGGTGAGCGCGGCCCACGCATAGAAGGGTTGAACCCGCGTGCCAGCGTCAGTCTGGCCCCAAAGAGAATAACCCTAAACCTTCGGGTTTTAAGTTAAATCGCTCCATCCTTTAGGATTCTTGGGTTTAGGATTTAGGATTCTAGGCTTTAGGATTCTAGGCCTTTAGGATTTAGGATTTAGGGTTCGGGGCCTTTAGGATTTAGGATTCAGAGCCTTTAGGGTTTAGGATTCAGGGCCTTGAGGGTTTAGGATTCAGGGCCTTTAGGGTTTAGGATTTAGGATTCAGGGCCGTTAGGGTTTAGGATTCAGGGCCTTTAGGGTTTAGGATTCAGGACCTTTAGGGTTTAGGGTTCAGGGCCTTTACGGTTTAGGATTCAGGGCCTTTAGGGTTTAGAATTCAGGGCCTTGAGGGTTTAGGATTTAGGATTCAGGGCCTTTAGGGTTTAGGGTTCAAGGCCTTTAGGGTTTAGGATTCAGGGCCTTTAGGGTTTAGGATTCAGGGCGTAGGGTTTAGGATTCAAGGCCTTTAGGGTTTAGGATTCAGGGCCTTTAGGGTTTAGGATTCAGGGCCTTGAAGGTTTAGGATTTAGGATTCAGGGCCTTTAGGATTTAGGATTTTTCGGGAAAACGGAGGGTCACCCAAAACCAGCGTTTTTCAGTACTAAAAATTCGCATTTTTACTGCGGGTCCGGCCAAATCCTGGGGCAGGGCCTTTAGGGTTTAGGATTCAGGGCCTTCAGGGTTTAGGGTTCGGGCCTTTAGGATTTAGGATTCAGGGCCTTGGAGGTTTAGGATTTAGGATTAAGGGCCTTTAGGGTTTAGGATTCAGGGCCTTTAGGGTTTAGGATTCAGGGCCTTGAGGGTTTAGGATTTAGGGTTCAGGGCCTTTAGGGTTTAGGATTCAGGGCCTGTAGGGTTTAGGATTCAGGGCCTTTAGGGTTTAGGGTTCAGGGCCTTTAGGGTTTAGGATTCAGGGCCTTTAGGGTTTAGGATTCAGGGCTTTAGGGTTTAGGATTTAGGGTTCAGGGCCTTTAGGGTTTAGGATTCAGGGCCAGGGTTTAGGATTCAGGGCCTTGAGGGTTTAGGATTCAGGGCCTAGGGTTTAGGATTCAAGGCCTTGAGGGTTTAGGATTCAGGGTGTTTAGGGTTCAGGATTCAGGGCCTTTAGGGTTTAGGATTTAGGATTCAGGGCCTTTAGGATTTAGGATTTTTCGGGAAAACGGAGGGTCACCCAAAACCATCGTTTTTCAGTACTAAAAAATCGCATTTTCACTACGAGTCCGGCCAAATCCTGGGGCAGGGCCTTTAGGGTTTAGGATTCAGGGCCTTCAGGGTTTAGGATTCAGGACCTTTAGGGTTTAGGATTCAGGGGCTTTAGGGTTTAGGATTCAGGGCCTTTAGGGTTTAGGATTCAGGGCCTTGAGGGTTTAGGATTTAGGGTTCAGGGCCTTTAGGGTTTAGGATTCAGGGCGTTTAGGGTTTAAGATTCAGGACCTTTAGGGTTTAGGACTCAGGGCCTTTAGGGTTTAGGGTTCAGGGCCTTTAGGGTTTAGGATTCAGGGGCTTTAGGGTTTAGGATTCAGGGCCTTTAGGGTTTAGGATTCAGGGTCTTTAGGGTTTAGGATTTAGGATTTAGGGCCTTTAGGATTTAGGATTCAGGGCCTTTAGAGTTTAGGATTCAGGGCCTAGGGTTTAGGATTCAAGGTCTTTAGGGTTTAGGATTCAGGGCCCGTTTCTGAGGCTCCCCCGGACAGTTTCTGAGCCTTTTTGTGCTCCTCCCGGACAGTTTCTGAGCCTTTTTGGGCTCCTCCGGACAGTTTCTGAGCTGTTTTGGTGGCTCCTCCCGAACAGTTTCTGAGCCTTGTTGGGGGCTCCTCCCGGACAGTCTCTGAGCCTTTTCGGGCTCCTCGGACCATTTCTGCGGCTTTTTGGGCTCCTCCCGGACAGTTTCTGTGCTTTTTTGGGGTTTCTCCCGAATAGTGTCTGAGCCTTTTTGGGCTTCCCGGACCGTTTCTGAGCCTTTTTGGGTTTCTCCCGGACCGTTTCTGAGCCTTTTTGGGTTTCTCCCGGACTGTTTCTGAGCCTTTTTTGGCTCCTCCCGGACAGTTTCTGAGCCTTTTTGGGCTTCTCCCGGACAGTTTCTGAGCCTTTTTGGGCTCCTCCCGGACAGTTTCTGAGCCTTTTTGGGGTTGTCCCGGACAGTTTCTGAGCCTTTTTGGGCTCCTCCCGGACAATTTCTGAGCTTTTTTGGGCTCCTCCCGGACAGTTTCTTGCTTCTTGAGCCTTTTTGGGCTCCTCCCGGACAGTTTCTCCTTTTTTTGAGGGTTTCGGACCGTTTCTGCCTCTTCCAAGCCATTTCTTTGAACTTCTCCCGGACCATTTCCAAACCTTTGTGAGCTTCTCCCAGACCATGTTTTTAGGTTGTCGCACATGCTTGGCGAACGATCTGCCCAACAACCATAGAAAAACCCTAAACCCGTCAAGGTTGAGATTTGGGTGGGTGGGTTGGGAGAGAGCGTGAACCTAGGCGCACACCACAACACACGTCCCGCGTGGTGGTGTGCGCGGAACATGAGAAACCCTAAACCCTAAACCCTAAACCCTAAACCCTAAACCCTAAACCCTAAACCCTAAACACTCTCTATCCTATGTATATTTAAAAGCTAATGGATTCGCGGACAAGCACCAAAAATTCCCGGACAAGCACCAAAAATTCCCGGACAAGCACCAAACATTCCCGGACAAGCACCAAAAATTCCCGGACAAGCACCAAAAATTCCCGGACAAGCACCAACACTTCCCGAACAAGCAAGAATTCACGGCCAACCACCCAAAATTCCCGGACAAGCACCAACAATTTCCGGACAAGCACCAACAATTTCCGGACAAAGCACCAACAATTCCCGGACAAAGCACCAAAAATTTCCGGACAAGCACCAAAAATTTCCGGACAAGCACCAACAATTTCCGGACAAGCACCAAAAATTCCCGGACAAGCACCAACAATTGCCGGACAAGCACCAAACATTTCCGGACAAGCACCAACAATTCCCGGACAAGCACCAAACATTTCCGGACAAGCACCAAAAATTCCCGGACAAGCACCAAAAATTCCCGGACAAACACCAAAAATTCCCGGACAAGCACCAAAAATTCCCGGACAAGCACCAAAATTCCCGGACAAGCACCAAAATTCCCGGACAGGGTCGTCCCGGGGTCCCCCCGGGACAGCTTGTCCCGGGGCGTCCCGGGGTGTCCCGGGGCCTTCCCGGGACCTTTGTCCCGGGGCCCCCCCAGACAGGCCCGGGACAGTTGTCCCGGGACCCCTGCGGGACACCCCGGGACGCCCCTGGGACAGTGTCCCGGGCCCCCCCCGGGACGCCAGAATTAGACGTTTTGGGCGCGTAGGCCGTCTTGTTTAAAAACGAGAAGTAAAATATTTTCATAATGTTATGGGATCCAATGGGTGGGTGGGTCGATATTCGAAACCGGAGTAAGGAGCTCTACTAGTGAAATGCTTGGACTTGAGATGCTGAACCCTAAACCCTAAACCCTAAGCCCTAAACCCTAAACCCCAAGCCCTGAGCCCTGAGCCCTAAGCCCTCAGCCCTAAGCCCTATGCCTTAAGCCCCAAACCCTAAATTCTAAATTTTAGGATTTTGGGGTGTTCAAGGTTTCATGCAAGTCTCCCAGTAGCATCAACCATGTAAGGACAACTCCCCAAGCCTGACTGCGTTTCAGTCGTTGAAGGGGTTCGCTGTGAGTTTTCGTTTGCATAGGCCCAATCGAGTCCCCCCCCCCCCCCCCCCCCAACCCCACCCAACGCCACCCGGTCTTATCGGCTTGGGGACCTCTCTAGCCCCCCAAGGTGCCCGGAATATCCTGGCTTCCAGTAGTGCACGACACAATCCAACCGGGGCTAGGTCAAAATCATTTTAAGGTGGACAGGAAGCATACTAGGCCCAATTCCGATGCCCCGATGCATGCTGCCCCGATTTGGGTGCTGCTTCGGTGCGTGGCCTGCGCACCGAAGCAGCACACTGTACTTGAGGCGGAACGATAATTGTGAGGAATGGTTAGGGAATGACGTTTGAAAACGGACATGTTTGAAGGTCATTCTTGTCGGTTTCGGGGCTCAGAGGGGTTTGGGTGGAAATAGGGTGTTGTGGGGGTTTAATGGTAATACTTGTAAGCCCGCGCCTGAACCCTAAACCCTAAACCCTAAACCCTAAACCCTAGACCCTAAACCCTAAACCCTAAACCCTAAACCCTAAACCCTAAACCCTAAACCCTAAACCCTAAACCCTAAACCCGAAATGATGGTCTTCTGGCCGAAGCCTTAGAGCCGACACTCTAGGGAAGTGAGGGGCGCCTAAACCCCCAACCCCTCAACTCCTGAACACCCTAACTATCCCAAACCCCGGGCCCCTAAACCCGAAACCGAAACCCGAAACCCGAAACCCGAAACCCTAAACCCTAAACCCTAAACCCTAAACCCTAAACCCTAAACCCTAAACCCTAAACCCTAAACCCTATTGAACACAGACCCAGCAGGTTCTGCACCCAGTTCCGGCCTTGCAGTGGCTCTGGCCCGACCTGGTGCATCGAGGTTGAGGACGGGATCTTGGTTGGGGGTTTAGGGTTTAGGTTTTAGGGTTTAGGGTTTAGGGGTTGGGGTTTAGGGGTTCAGGGGTTTAGGGGTTTAGGGGTTTAGGGGTTTAGGGGTTTAGGGGTTTAGGGGTTTAGGGGATTTTTGGGGATCTTAGGGTTGTGGGTTCATAGGATTTAGCGGGGTTGCAGGCTTTTGCATCCTGGTACAGGGGTGGTGCGGCAGCCTACAGCCAGGCGCCAGTGCCTTCGTGCAAGACGTGCTGTTCCGGCAATTCCGCAGAGTGACGGTCGTTTGCTATCAGGCGTGCTGATTTGAGCGGCCAGCTTATGAGCATTGTGTATTTTATGATGGTGGCCTGTGGCCTGCGCCGCCAGTGCGCAGCAAACAGTGAGCTCGAGCGCCAAGACACCATACAGCACGATTACAGTGAGCACTGCCAAAGAGTTTGCGTGAGTTATCATGAGTTCGTCTTGTGCTGCTTTTGCGCGCCTATGATAAGCAGTGCTGACGAGAATGAACATGCCACAAGTAGGGGTCCCCATGTAGGGTTTCCCCAAGACTGCCTCTGTGTCGAAGCCCTAAACTCAAGCTAAGTCAAGGCAGCGTGTGTGCGGCTAGGGAGCAGCTGTCCCAAAGGGGGCTTCCCGAGTTGCCACGTACCTCCGCCACCCTGATTGCTGTTTAGGGTTTAGGGTTTGGGGTAGGGTTTAGGGTACGGCCAGCGAAACCATGCGTGGGTGCAGGGAAAAGCAAAGGGGTCCTAAACCCCAACCCAAGCCCGGAAGCCTCAAACCCCTAAGCCTTAAATACTGAACTCGTAAGCGCCCAAACCCTAAACTTTAACAGTTTGGAATCCGGCAAAACTCTAGGGTTTAGGGTTTAGGGTTTAGGGTTTAGGGTTTAGGGTTTAGGGCGCAGGACTTTCAGGTTTTTGGGGAAATTTCAGGGTTAGGGGCTGCCTCGGTCCTGCGCTTCGCCTCAGGAGGGGCAATGCAAAGCCACCGCTGAGCTCACGCTTCTGGGAGTGAGGCAGTGCAAGCTCGGGTTTAGGGGTTTAGGGTTTAGGGTTTGGGGTTTAGGGTTTAGGCTCAGGGGTTTTAGGGTTGAGGGTTTGGGGTGTAGGGGTCGGTTTTGATTTCCCCTACACAAAAAACACCTAAGCCCCAAACCCCTGAAAGAATCTGGACCCACACCCGAAGCCCCAAACCTGTCAAACTCTCCTAAATCCCAAATCCCTTAACCCTCAACCCTCAACCCTCAACCCGCAACCCTCAACCCTCAGCCCAAATCCCAAATCCCAAACCCTAAGCCTTACCCTCAACCCTACACCCTAAACCCTAAACCCAAAACCCAAAACCCCAAACCCGAAACCCCAAACCCTAAACCCTAAACCCAAAACCCTAAACCCCAAACCCCAAACCCGAAACCCCAAATCCGAAACCCTAAACCCAAAACTCCAAATCCTAAACCCTAAACCCTAAACCCTAAACCCTAAACCCTAAACCCTCAACCCCACACCCCCAAGCCCTTCGACCCCGCCAGGCACCGCTTTGCCGGCTCGGGCGCTGCCATGGCCCAGGCCTGGCTCGCGCGCGCGCCGGGAGTTTAGGGTTTAGGGTTTAGGGTTTAGGGTTTAGGGTTTAGGGTTTAGTGTTTAGGGTTTAGTGTTTAGGGTTTAGAGGTTTTGGGTTTAGGGTTTAGGGTTTAGAGGTTTTGGGTTTAGGGTTTAGAGGTTTAGAGGTTTAGAGGTTTAGAGGTTTAGAGGTTTAGAGGTTTAGAGGTTTAGAGTCGTTCTGCCTCATCCCGGCGCTGCCTGGCCACCCCAAACCAGTTCATATCAAGGCTCAACAACAAAGAATCACGACAAGCAATACCCGCAAGACTCTTCAACCCTAAGCCCCCCATACGCCCTATACACCCGAAACTTGGGATGTTCCCCATTACACTAACAGTCCTTAATGGGGACTATACCCCCCTTATTATAATATCTATGTTAGTTTACGGGGGAATATCCAACCCCTCAACCCTCAACCCTAAACCCTAAACCCGAAACCCTAAACCCTAAACCTTAAGCAGCAGGCTGCCAAAGAAGATACAGCCCGGCGCCGCTTGCCAGCATGGCGGCTGAGGGGGGCTTAGGGTCACAGTGATGTTCTTCACCCTGACAGGTAAGACCACAACCTTCCAGCAGAGAGATCCAGGGGGGTTTTAGGATTTAGGGTGTAGGGTTTGGGGTTTAGGGTTTAGGGTTTAGGGTTTAGGGTTTAGGGCTCAGGGTTTGAGGCCTCAACCTTACACCCTAGAAAAGGCAGCAGAACCCAAGCCCGAATCCCTGAGCCCCGGCCCCACAATCCCTGGACCTCAAACCTCCCCCAAGTCCTTTCAGCCGTTTGGGTGGTTGTCAAAGTTATGATCCTTTTTGGGGTACCCAAAATATTGGGTGCCGTATTGTAATAGGGATTGAAAAAAGGGGCCATCGTTTTGACAACCACCCATTCGACTGCGAGGACGTGCGACCGTCATCAGACCCTCCCTCTGACTTTGAGCCTTCATTCTCGGATTGCTGTAAGCCTTAGCCAGGATCCTCACTAGTTGACCCGAAGCCCTGAACCCTAAACCCTGAACCCTGAACCCTAAACCCTAAACCCTAAACCCTAAACCCTAAACCCTAAACCCTAAACCCTAAACCCTAAACCCTAAACCCTAAACCCGAGCCCTCAATTGAGGTGTGCTCTGGTACCTCCAATGCCCCGGCTACGAGAACCTCTTCGAGCCGGACGCGCAGGGCACCCACGCTGTAGCGAAGGCCGGTCCTATATCCCCCTTGGGAATTATTGTTTTTTTTTTCAATATACTTTGGTGTATAATAAACCCAAGAGGAATATTAAGACAACCTTATTTTCATTGAGGTTCTAAGGGGAGTATAGTGAGCGGTTGAAGTCTACGACTCTCGCCTTCTGTGCTCCAGAGTTTTGTGTTTGTGGCTTTAGATGTCGGTGTCAAGGATGTAGGGATTTCAGGGCCTCAACCCTACACCCTAAACCCTAAACCCTAAACCCTAAACCCTAAACCCTAAACCCTAAACCCTAAACCCTAAACCCTCAACCCTAAACCCTAAACTAAGTCGCGGGTCTTGGGGTTTTGGGTTGAAGGATTCATCTTCTAGGGTTCAGAGCCTCTGCGTTTTGGGTGAGAGTTCCTAGCTGCAAGCAAGAAGCTCCTGAAGATCCCGGGCTTAGGGTTTCGGGTTTAGGGCTAGGGTTTAGGCTTTAGGGTTTTGGGGTTTAGGGTTTGTGCTGCGCCAGGAAATCCCTACACCTCCGGCCAACTGGGCCACTTGGATGCACTTGAGGGGAAGGCTGCCTAGGACATGT
>CAJNDS010002330.1:252075-284575 GCA_905221605.1 Symbiodinium natans
ACGACAAGTTCAGGATTCCCAAAAGACCCCGTGCATATTCCCTAGTCCCCCAAAACCCAAAAACCCCGGACCGCCTCGAATACCTCCTCAGCACCCAAGATGCCCCAAGACCCCGAAATGCCATACGTTCCCGAATCCTGAAACCCTAAACCTTAAGCCCTTCACCCTAAGCCCTAAGCCCTTGACCTTGAGCCCTAAAAGTGATGGAGGCTTGCAAGATGGTGGAGGAGTATCTTGATTCGCTGGCGGAGGTGCGCAGACTGGGTGGGAGGGCGGGTGGAAGGGCTTCGGGTTTACCAAACCCAAACCCAAACCCAAAACCCTAAACCCTAAACCCGAAACCCGAAACCCCAAACCCTAAACCCTAAACCCTAAACCCTAAACCCTAAACCCTAAACCCTAAACCCTAAACCCTAAACCCTAAACCTAGCAAAGCCGTTGAGGCCTCACGGCTTAAGGTCGGGGCCTTTAGACGCTGCCGAGGGCACTTCAGGGTTTAGGGATTTAGGGTTTAGGGTTTAGGGCTTAGGGTTTAGGGTTTAGGGTTTAGGGTTTTGGGTTTAGGGCTTAGGGTTCAGGGTTTGGACGGCTCGCGCTTGGCTTTAGGATTTCGGGCGTTGGGCCGGCGTGATGGCTGTAAGGCTTTAAGGCTCTAAGGCTTTCAGGCTTTAAGGCCTTAAGGGCTTTAAGGCTCTAAGGCTCTAAGGCTTTAAGGCTTTTTGTATCTTGAGTGGCAGGACTACAATCAAAGTGCAGGGTGGCAAGCGCCACTCCTGGGACTACTGACCACTTTGGTGCCAACCTCGTTTACTGCCATCCTCTTGCATCTGCGGTTAGGGTTTAGGGTTTAGGGTTTAGGATTTAGGGCTTAGGGTTTAGGATTTAGGGTGCAAGGTGTCCTTAAGGGGTACCTTTCATTCGGCCTCTGCAAAGGGTAGGTCAGGGCAACAAGAGTTTTGCAAGGGTGACAAACCCTAAACCCTAAACCCTAAACCCTAAGCCCTAAACCCTAAACCCTAAACCCTAAACCCTAAACCCTAAACCCTAAGCCCTAAGCCCTAAACCCTAAACCCTCCACCCTAAACGCCAGGACTTGCCAGTTGATGCCTAGAACCTACCGGCCGGAAGAGCGCGGGCTACTCAGCGCACCTTCCCGCCTTCCCATTGCTTCGGGTTTAGGGTTTAGGGTTTAGGGTTTAGGGTTTAGGGTTTAGGGTTTAGGGTTTAGGGTTTAGGGTTTAGGGTTTAGGGTTTAGGGTCTAGGGTCTAGGGTTTAGGGTTTAGGGTCTAGGGTTTAACCCTCCCCCAAAGAAAAAAGCAAAAAACAATGTTGTGCCTTATAATGGCAACATAGGGATTGTTATTATACAAATTGTTGGTGGGTTCTTAAGCAAAGAGTAGTAGTTACTTCGGGAACTAGGATCCCTTCATACGTAGTCCTGTAAAAGGTTACGTCGGGTATTCGCCCTAAACCCAAAACCCTAAACCCTACACCCTAAACCCTCAACCCTATAAGGCTCAACGTAGCGAAGTCCCTGTAAAAAAAAGTAAGCCTTTGGTTTCGTTGTCTTTCAGATTCGAGGGGCGTTTTCCATTCAGGGTTTGGGGCCCAACTCCCTCAACCCTAAACCCTAAACCCTAAACCCTAAACCCTAAACCCTAAACCCTAAACCCCCACCCTAAACCCTAAACCCTAAACCCTAAACCCTAAACCCTAAACCCTAAACCCTAAACCCTAAACCCTAAACCCTAAACCCTAAACCCTAAACCCTAAGCCCTAAACCCTGAACCCTACACCCTATCGGGTTCACGGTTGTCAGGGCTGAACCTTACGGGCCCTGGAAGCTTTTGTGCCCAGGGCTTCAGTCAGGGTCTTTTAGGATGTAGGGTTTAGGGTTTAGGGTTTCGGGTTTCGGGTTTAGGGTTTAGGGTTTAGGGTTTAGGGTTTAGGGTTTCGGGTTTAGGGTTTAGGGTTTAGGGCTTCAGCGCCCTGGAGTTGAGCGTTCGGTGGATGGATTCAGCTGGGCTTAGGGTTTAGGATTCGGGGCTTCGGCCCCTGGAGCCCCCAAAGCCCTAAACCCTAAACCCTCAACCCTCAACCCTAAACCCTAAACCCTAAACCCTAAACCCTAAAACCTAAACCCTAAACCCTAAACCCCTTGAGAATCCGAAGCCCTGCACCGCATCAGAGACCTGAGGCGGGAGGGGCAGCTAAATCTGCCGTTTGCGGTATTGTGGCGACCGCATGGTTCCCAGCTCCGCCAATCTCAAGGTTCGCCAATCTAAGGTTCGGGATTCTAGGGCGTTTGGGGTAGGATGTAAGGTGTAGGAGTCTAGGGGTTTAGGGGTTTAGGGGTTTAGGGGTTTAGGGGTTTAGGGGTTTAGGGGTTTAGGGGTTTCGGGGTTTTAGGGGTTTAGGCGTTTAGGCGTTTAGGGGGTTTAGGGGTTTCGGGTGCCACCCCCCCCCCCCCCCCCCCCCCCCCCCCCCCCCCCCCCGCGGTCTCCCCAAACCCTGAACCCTCAGCCCTAACCCCTCGGAGTTCGGTGGCTTTGTGTAAATCTGGCCTCCGTCTCCTTCTCCTCTCTGAGCCCAAGCCCTTACCTGTACGGAGCCCTCCTCACACAGTCGCGAAATCGGTGGGATATGAAGCAGGGTTTGTATCGCTGTTCTTGGTGGGTGTATAGATGGTATAGGGTGTAGGGTATGAAACGGGGTCTTTATTGGTGGTATAGGGTTGTTTTAAACAATCATTGGGCGTATATTTTGGGGATCGTCTAGCCCCAAGCTTTTCGCCCCCATCCTGGAGCAGACCGAACCAACACTGAAGCACTGGTTGTGTGGGGGCCTGATCGGGTATAGGGCTTGCGCGTTGTGGTAGTAAAGGACCCCGAGATCCTAAACCCTAAGCTCGAAACCCTAAACCCCAAACCCTAAGCTCGAAACCCTTAGCCCTAAACCCCAAAACACGCCCCCAAAACCGCGAGTGTGAGGTTGGAGCCATGGGCCCCGAGTATGGTCCCTGACCCTTGTTCAAAGGGATGTAAAGGAATCCGAAGTGTGGGGGCCCTTATTCTGCGTAGTGTATATAAGTGTTATATAATAGGGTTTAGGGTTTAGGGTTTAGGGTTTAGGGTTTAGGGTTTAGGGCTTAGGGTTTAGGGTTTAGGGTTTAGGGTTTAGGGTTTAGGGTTTAGGGTTTAGGGTTTAGGGTTTAGGGCTTAGGGTTTAGGGTTTAGGGTTTAGGGTTTAGGGTTTAGGCATGCTTCGGATCCTGTACTGAGGTGTCTTACAGACTTGCCTCGCTTCCACTTTGGGAGGCCCCGCAGCCCAGCGGCTCGTTGAGGGTAGCTGGGTTTAGGGTTTAGGGTTTAGGGTTTAGGGTGTAAGTAGGGTTTCGGGCTTAGGGTTTGGGGCTTATGGTGGGTGGGGTTTAGTTCATCCCACGGTGTGCGGGGGGGGGGGGGGGGGCATGTCAAGCGAAGGCCTAAGCAGGCTCGCGCACAAGGCCAAGGGCCTCTAGAAGGGGCCCAAGTTCTCCTAACGCTAGAAATCAGTGTCCTTTATTTTAGGGTCCCCCTACATAGTACGGCGCCCGTAAGACAAGGACCTGAAAAGGGACCCTAAACTCCGGAACTACTCATGCAAGACAAGCTTTGTGCGCTCGGCTGAAACTTCCGACCCTCCATGTGGCGGCAGAAATCTCGACATCCTTAGGGTTGGAGGGTTTAGGGTTTAGGGCTGAGGGTTTCCCAAAGGCATTTACGGCTGCTGCGCGGGGACAAACCCTAAACCCTAAACCCTAAGCCCTAAACCCTAAACCCGAAAGCCCTGATGGTTCAGCCCTGATTGCTGCGTCCGGCCCTCACCGGGATTCTCCTCGCTTGGGGTTGACGTTAAACCCTAAACCCTAAAACCTAAACCCTAAACCCGAAACCCTAAACCCGAAACCCTAAACCCTAAACCCTAAAGCTTGACCTCCGCCTTGCTGCCTCCCTCAACCCTAAACCCTAAACCCTAACCCTAAACCCTAAACCCTAAACACTAAACCCTAAACCCTAACCCTAAACCCTAAACCCTAAACGCTAAACCCTAAGCCCTAAGCCCTAAACCCTGCTGAGGATTGGCCGAGGGTCATCTGCATGGTTGTCAGTGCAAGACTTGATTTCACAGGACGGGGCTGCGGGGTCTTCTCTGCGAGAAATTTCCGGTTTTTGGGTTTGGGGTTTTCAGGGTGTTTGTTAGGCTTAAGTAGGGTCTATCTAGGGTTTACATAGGGTTTATGTAGGTGTGATGTAGGGTTTATGCAGGGTCTCAGGACTGCGTTTAGGTTTTGGGCTTTTAGGGTTTAGGGTTTTGGGCTTTGGGTTTAGGGTTTAGGGTTTAGGGTTTAGGGTTTAGGGTTTAGGGTTTAGGTTTTGGGCTTTTGGTGTCTTAGGGGTTCAGAGTGCTGGTCTCAGGGCTCGGAGGGCTGGCTCAAAAGGAGCTCATCGATGTGTGGGACGTGCAAAAAGCCTGGAGCCCGACACCCTAAACCCGAACTTGAAACCCTAAAATGGGTTTAGGGTTTAGGGTTTAGGGTTTAGGGTTTAGGGTTTAGGGTTTAGGGTTTAGGGTTTAGGGTTTAGGGTTTAGGGTTAATCGTGAAACTCTACCCTAAACCCACATGAAGCGGTTTGGGCGGCACCCCAAACCGGTGGGCAAGGTGCGATGTTCCCCAAAGGCTTATGTTGGCGTCGGTCTGCTTTAACACCGGGTTTGGGTCAAGGGAATGGGGTTTAGGGTTGCAAAAAGGTTTAGGGTTTAGGGGTTGAAGGTTTGGGTTAAACGTTAGGGGTTCAGGATTTAGCCTTAAACCCTCGAATGGTCAACCCTTTTAAAGCCACTAGGCACGAAACCTCCGCCCCCCGCCCCCCCCCCCCCATCCAATCCCGGATCCGATCACCCCCCTGGAGGAGGATATGAAGTCCTCCAGGGACAAAGTTTTGAGTCCACTTCGGCCTCCAGCTCAGATGACCTCAGCCCTCGTGTCTCAAACCCTAAGCCCTAAGCCCGAAACCCTACACCCCAAGCCCCAAACCCAAAACCCTACAAACCCTAAACCCTCAACCCTCAACCCCGAAACGTAAACTCCCAGGGGTTTGGGGTTTGGGGTTTGGGGTTTGGGGTTTAGGGTTTAGGGTTTAGGGTTTAGGGTTTAGGGTTTAGGGTTCCCTGAGCCTCAAAAGCCCTCATTGCGTCTGGGCTTTGGGAAGAATCCGGTCCATGGAGTGGCACTACATGATGCCCCACCCGTCTTCAGATTTCGCGCCTGCGGTGTGTGATTCTTGGGATCTGAGCCTCGAAGCCCGTAAACCCCCCTACCCCTACACACCCCTAGATTGAGTCTCTTGAATTTGGTTTCTGCGTGAGGGCTCTTAAGGGACAAGGGCTTTACGGGGTTTCAGTGTTTTTAGATTTTAGGTTTAGGGTTTAGGGTTTAGGGTTTAGGGTTTCGGGTCTCGGTTCTCACCCTGCAACCGGAGCACCTAAACTCGAGCAGAGGCAGCTCACCCTTTTTTTTCCCTAAACCTGAAACCCCAAACCCTACAGCCTAATAGACCCTAAGGGTGGGTACCGGCGAACAACGAAAAACTACCGGCGGACAACGAAAGATGTCTCATAACAACGAAAGATAACAACGTAAACGGCCCGCCAACATCGATCCATGTCCGGCGGCAACCATCCCCTTCCGGCGAGCAACGAAAAACCCTTCTGCCGAGCATCGAACACCTGCCGCCCAGCATCGAAAAACCCTCCGCCGAGCATCGAAAAACCTTTTGGCCAAGCATCTCAAACTCTGTAACCTTTGCAGGAAGACCACCATCGATACTTTGCTTCAAATCGTATGAGTTTTTTCCAACCCATCATGCGATCATTGTGTTTGCAAATGGGGGGGGGGAGGCTGCACCCCCCCCAACCCCCCCGCTTCTTTAAGCCGTGCAAGCTTGCCTCAAAGCATATGAGTCGTCTTGTTCAGCCCATCGTGCGATCATTGTGTTTGCAAATGGGGGTGGGGGGGGGAGGGGGCTGCGCCCCCCCCCAAACCCTCCTGCCTCAAATCAGATGAACCTCTTTTTTAAAGCCATCATGCGATGATTGTGTTTGCAAATGGGGGCCGTGCAAGCTTGCTTCAAAGCATATTCATATGAGTCTTTTTCCAACCCATCGTGTGATCATTGTGTTTGCAAATGGGGGGGGGGGGGGCGGGCTGTGCCCCCCCCGCCGGCGCCCCGGTTGTTTTAAGCCGTGCAAGCTTGCTTCAAAGAATAATGAGTCTTTTGTTGGCCCCCCCCAGCCCCCCCCCCCCCCCGTTTTTTTGAGCTGTGCAGGCTTGCTTCAAATCATGTGAATCTTTTCTTCCTATAGACAAAATGCAAGTTTTGCTATGGACATATAGAGAATTTTAAATGGAGGTTTGTTGTCCTATGTAAATGCACACCAATAGAGCGTTCCCTTTGTAAATGTAGAGACAATCATGGTTTTCTACGGAAACATGTTTCCGACGGAAATATTGACGGTTTTCCTATGAAAATATAGAGAACCGCCTGCCCCCCCCACCACCCCCGCCCACACAACACAACCCCTCCCCCCCCAACAAAAAAAAAAACAACGACCACCCCATGTCATCGTCTACATGGGACGTTGTCAAAGAATGCTGTTGGGATGGTGCTTCTTTAGTGTTTGTTGGACTCGAGGTTTCTTAGAGATGAGGGTTACCTGGGGTCAAGCAAGTGAACTTCTTAACGGCCTCTTCAGTACGGACTAAGCCTTTCTACCTTGCCAGGGGGGGAGGGGCTGAAACTGAAACTGAAAACATTCGGCTGTGACTTGGCAGGGACGGGTGACGGGGCTATGTTAGACCAGACAAGATGCTTGAGGGGCGCGGGGGGCGGGGGGGGGGCTGGGCGAGGGGGCCTTTGTTAAAACCGAAACTGAAAAGATTCGGCTGCAATTTTGCGAAACTGAAGAGTTCTGGCTGCAACCCTGACAAGGGGGCTGGGGGCCGATGTTAGAACCGAAATGACAGGGAGTTAGAACCGAAATTGAACAGAATCGGCTGTAAACCTCAACTTGAGAGACCCTAACCCCCCAAACTCGAACCCTCAACCCCAGAGCGTAAAACTTTCAACTCTAAAACCCTCGACGCACCCCCAAAGCTCCTTGGATACACCAAAGAAGGCCCCTACACTCCCTGGTTCAGGGTTTAGGGTTGAGGGTCGCGCAGCCCCGCTCCCCCCGCTTTTTTCAATGCTATGGACATATAGAGAAAATGGAGGTCTGTTGTTCTATGTAAATACACACCAAATAGGCTTTTGTAAATGTAGAGAAAATCATGGTTTTCTATGTGAAGATAGCGAAAATAAGTGTTTTCCTACGGAAATATTGACAAGATGTAGTTTTTGTCCTATGGAAATACACAGAACTGGCTGACCCTCCCCCACCACCCCCACCCACACAACACAACCCCTCCCCCCCATAAAAAAAAACCACCCCATGTCATCGTCTACATGGGACTTTGTCAAAGAATGCTGTTGGGATGGTGTTTTTTTGCTCGAGGTTTCTTAGAGATGAGGGCTACCTGGGATCAAGCAAGTCGTTAGCGTCAAGGCCTGAACGGCCTCTTCAGTACGGACTAAACTAAACCTCTCTATACCGGGGCGGGGGCGAGGGGCCTATATGTTATTGCCGAGCTCCCGTCGTCCGTCCCCGAACTCCCGTCCGTCCCGTCCCGTCCCGTCCCATCCCGTCCCGTCCCGTCCCGTCCCGCCCCGCCCCGTCCCGTCCCCCCGTCCCGTCCCGTCCCCCGTCCCGTCCCCCGTCCCGTCCCCCCGTCCCGTCCCCCGTCCCGTCCCCCGTCCCGTCCCCCGTCCCGTCCCGCGTCCCGTCCCGCGTCCCGTCCCCCGTCCCGTCCCGCGTCCCGTCCCGCGTCCGTCCCGCGTCCCGTCCCGCGTCCCGTCCGTCCCGCGTCCCGTCCCGCGTCCCGTCCCGCGTCCCGTCCCGCGTCCCGTCCCGCGTCCCGTCCCGCGTCCCGTCCCGCGTCCCGTCCCGCGTCCCGTCCCGCGTCCCGTCCCGTGTCCCGTCCCATTTCCCGCGTCCCGTCCCGTCCCGTCCCGTCCCGTCCCGTCCCGTCGGCGGACATCGAAAACCAACTGGCGGACATCGAACGGGAACCGGCGAACATCCATAGGTCACATCTTGTCTTTCGTTGTCATGATGATTTTTTCGTTGTTCGCCGGTAATATTCCCTAGACCCTAAAACCTAAACCCTATGAAACCCCAAGCCCAATTACTTACATCCCTAAACCGCAAAGGCTCCGAGAAAATTTCGCTTGTCTGCCAGGTCGGAATGATCAAGAATAATCGTGAAAGGCCCGAAGCTTCGTGGATGACGTGATCCGTAGCCTGCCACAGGATTGCTGGGTTTATGGCGTTTAGGGTTTAGGATTTAGGGCAGCGACTCTTATTCTCAATCCCTCCCTAAAACTTGCCCAGTCCCCTGTTTTAGAGGGGCCCCTTGAGTTGTATTTTGGGATGGGCTGCGGCGGTGCGCGCATCCACGGGGCTCTCGCTCCCTGCGATGTTCTTGGCACTGTACAGTTTCCGGCTTCTGAATTGGAGCTGAGGGTCCCGCAAAACGCAATCACCGATCACGTTGGCCAAGACACACTTCCCAAACCCGGTCCCCCTAGAGGCCCTAGCTCCTAAACGCTAAGCCCTACTTCAACCCCACAACCCTCAGCCTGAGGACATCCTGCCTCCCCCTTCCCGAAAGTATGCCCGTCTCAAAAGGCACTACACCTGGGCGATGTGCCTACACCCTAAACCCTAAACCCTAAACCCTCAACCCTCAACCCTCAACCCTCAACCCTCAACCCTCAACCCTCAACCCTCAACCCTCAACCCTCAACCCGCAACCCTCAACCCTCAACCCTCAACCCTCAACCCTCAACCCTCAACCCTCAACCCTCAACCCTCAACCCTCAACCCTCAACCCTCAACCCTAAACCCTAAACCCTAACCCTAGACCCTAAACCCTAAACCCGAACCCTAAACCCTAAACCCCAAGAGAATCCTGAATCCTATCCGAGCCTGCGTTTGGGACTGCGCCAGTGGGTTTTTAGCGTTGGCCGTCCTCAGCTAGTGTGCACAACACTCAGACAAGTCTCGCGCAGGGGTGCTTTCTTCAGGCACTTGGTGGAAGTAAGGCTTGACTGGGTATTGCTTTGGGAGAATTTGAAATTTCCCTTTGTAAGGGAACCTTTAAACCAACACCCGGTTTATGGAAGGATTCAGTTGGAGGTGTGGGAGCTGCAATGACATCCCTTTGTGCAGTCACAGGGAGGCGAGAGTCCGAGAGAGCGGGAGGCGAGAAGAGAGAGCGAGAGAGAGCGAGAGGGGGAAAGCATAAACACAAGGAAAGAGAGCTTAGGTTCCTGCCCCAAGCTCTAAACCCTAAACCCTAAACCCTAAACCCCAAACCCCAAACCCTAAACCCTAAACCCTAGACCGTCTTAAGTCTTTTGAGGTCGAGACCATTCACTTGCTGTGGGAACCATCTTAAAGCGCTAGCTACATGCAACCCCAGCCCTTTTGAGCCGACCTTGAGAAGGTTTAGGGTTTAGGGTTTAGGGTTTAGGGTTTAGGGTTTAGGGTTCATTCCCACGCCTGCTTTCGCCCGGGTCCCCAAACCTCCTGAAACGGGCGCCCGCGAAATTCCCCACCACTGGACGTTTTGGATTCTTGGGGGGTTGCCTTTTGGGGGAGGTATGGGGAGACCCTGCGATTTCAGATCTTTGCCACGGAGGGCGCAGCGAGCGACTTAGGCTAAAGTTTCTAAGAATCATGCAACATATCCCAAACGGGAGAATATGGAAGGAAGGATTTTGCCATACCCTTCAATTTGTGTCAAGGGTATGCCCCAAGGGGTATGTTGACATATTCTCAGACATGTACTTGCGAAAAGCTGAGACTTGTCTTACCACGTCAACTCGAGGCATTGATGTCAATGTGCGGTAGATGCTAGGGCCGTGAAAAAAATCAACGATCCAGAGAAGAGTGAGGTGCAAAATCTGCCTTGTACAGCAAGCAGGCTGCACATGAATCACCGCTGAAATTCCGCAGGGGTTTTCGTTCGTGTTCCGAGGTCCCGGCGACTGGACGTTAGACTCTAGACCTCCCAGAAACCCTAAACTCTAAAGCCGAAACCCTACTCAGGAAAGTCCGAAGAGCCCCAGAACAAAACCAGGCCTGAAACCTGAAATGGAGCCCTAAACCCTAAACCCTAAACCCTAAACCCTAAACCCTAAACCCTAAACCCTAAACCCTAAACCCTAAACCCTAAACCCTAAACCCTAAACCCTAAACCCTAAACCCTAAACCCTAAACCCTAAACCCTAACCCAAACCCTAAACCCAACACTAAACCCTACAAACCCTAAACCCCCATAAACCCTAAACCCCCTAAACCCTAACCCTAAACCCTAAACCCTAAACCCCCTAAACCTAAACCCTAAACCCTAAACCCCCCCTAACCCTAAACCCTAAACCCTAACCCTAAAACCCTAAACCCTAAACCCTAAACCCTAAACCTAAACCCTTAAACCCTAAAACCCTAAACCCTAAACCCTAAAAACACCCTAAACCCTAAACCTTAAACCTAAGCCCTAAACCCGAACCTGAACCCTAACCCTAACCCCTAAACCCTAAACCCTCCAAAAGCAAGGACCCCGAATGCCATTAAGGGCATTCGGGGGTCCTGCTGTTCTGGTGTTGTTTTTGTAGGCACGAAAGCCGTTGTTCGAGCGAGTAAAATGAGCGATTTTTTTTAGGGGCTGTTTACTTGGACCCACAAAACACTCGGTATTTACGAGGTTTTTATGCTGTTGGAACCCCCCCAAAAACAAAAAGATCCATGATGGAGCATCAGATGGGGTCTCTGGGCCGTGGGCACCGGGGGCCCACGAAGCCACATGAGAACGAGAATGCTCCGGACCCCCGCGCATCAGATGGCCTGGATGAGATGATGCGGACGGACAAAAGAGCATCAGCAGCATCAGCAGAACAACCAACCCGGGACGGGGGGTGTTTCTTTTTTTTGTCTTTTTTTTTTTTTTTTTGTTTTTTTCGATGATGAGACACTTTGGGGGCGGGTCAAGGGCAACAAGGGTTGGGGGTCGGACGGCACGCGTTTGAAAAACCTCATTAAAAACACGGTTATATTACGGTGATTCAGCGTTTTTTCAGCGTTTTTACTGCCTTGGTGGACGGCCGCGGGGCCAGGGCCCCCCCGCTGATGCTCACGATGCTCGATAGTTTTGGGGGCTCATGCTTCCACGGTACCCCCCACCCCCCCCCACATACCCTTGAAAAACCGTTGGTTCGGGCCTGTGAGCGCGCCCCATGTGAAAGCTAGGGGCCGATGGATGCGCGCCCGTGAGGTTTAAGGGGGGGTCTGCGGGTGTTTTGTGGCACTCGGTTTTTACGTAAAAAACCATGGTTTTTTTAGAGGGTTTTCGTGCTTTTTCGCACCACCGCGTGTTGCGTCCTCCTTGGATGCCGTTTTGGAGGCCTCCCGAAGGGCCCCGCCGCGAATTTGAAGCAAATTTTGGGCGGGGTCGGCGGCTACGGGCGCTCGCCCCTTTAAAGCTAGCGCTGAGTGCGAGCGGGGATCCGCCCGGACCACGGGCGGTGCGGGGGCCGGATTAAGCATAGCGGCCACGGGCCGGCCCCGCCCCCCAAAGGCACGATAACTTGACCTTGGCACTCGTTCTTATTTTTCCCGGTCTTTGTCCTCTCCTGATCTCGGTCTCTCTCTCATGCCGTTCGCCCCCCCTCCCCTCCCCCCCACCCCCCCCCCCCCCCTCCCCCCCCCAACCCCCCCCGGCGCGCGGCGAGCTGCGCGCGCGCACCCGATCAGGAGCATCAGTGGGGTTGGTTTGGGGGCCTTAAAAGCATTCTATGCATGCGTTTTGCCTTCGAAAACCTTCAGAAAACGCTGAAAACACGTGTTTTGGGCTTGGGAAGCCTTTTGGGACCCAGGAAAGGGAGCATCATGAGCATCAGCGGCCCCCCAGGCCATCCAAAACCCCTTAAACACGCCGATTGTATGTGCTTGAACGCTTGCGTGCCCACGAAACCCCCAAAAGCAAGACCCCGAATGCCCTTAAGGGCATTCGGGGTCTGTTCGGGTGTTTTGTAGGCACGAAGCCGTTCGAGCGCGTTAAAATGAGCGATTTTTAGGGGCGTTTTTTACGTGGACCCACAAAACACTCGGTATTTACGAGGTTTCTGCTGTTGGAAACACCCCCCAAACCGAGCATCATGAGCATCAGCTGGGTCTCTGGGCCGTGGGCCCGGACCCCCCCACGAAGCCCAAGAGAAGCGATGGCTCGATGATGCGCCCGGACCCCGCGCATCAGCAGCATCAGCAGACCCCCCCCGGACGTGGGTTTCGATGATGCGCACTTTGGGGGCGGGGTCAAGGGCAACAGGGGTGGGGGTCGGAGGCACGCGTGAAAAACCTCATAAAAACACGGTATTTACGGTGATTCAGCGTTTTCAGCATTTTTTATGCCTTGGGCCCGCGGGCCAGGGCTGCTGATGCTCATGATGCTCGCCTGGTTTTGGGCTTCCGGTACCCCCCCAAACCTTGAAAAACGTGGTTTCGGCCTGGCGCGCGCCCATGTGAAAAGCTAGGGCCGATGATGCGCGCCCGTGAGGGTTTAATGGGTGCTGCGGGGTGTTTTGTGGCCTCGGTTTTCGTAAAAACCCATGGTTTTACGAGGTTTTCGTGCTTTTCGCACCACCGCGTGTTGCGTCCCCTTGGATGCCGTTTTGGAGGCTCCCGAAGGGCCCCGCGCGAATTGAAGCAATTTTGGGCGGGGTCGGCGGCTCGGGCGCTCGCCCCTTAAAGCTAGCGCTTTAGTGCGACGCGGGCTCCGCCCTGGACCACGGGCGGCGCGGGGGCCGGATTAAGAGCCTCCGGCTCAAGCCGCCGACCCGCTGGAGCAAGTTGAGAGGTTTGCATGGGGGGGTGGGGGGGGTGGGGGGGGGGGGGGGGTGGGGGGTGGGGGGGGGGGGGGGGTGGGGGGGGGGGGGGTGGGGGGGGGCCCCTACCCCCCTGTGCTGAACCGCCTGTTTACGCTGTGCGGGTGGCCGGTCCTCCACGAAAAAATTGTGCACCGACCCCCCCTACCCCCCCCCCCCGCGTTTTGGGAGTTTTTCACCGCCTCAAACCCATCCAACACGCCGCCAGGGTCGGCGGACCCTACTTAAACCCTAAACCCTAAACCCCAAACCCGAAGTCCAAACCCTAAAGACCCGAAGTCAGGCCTCTGGCCCCGATTCCGGTCTCGAGGGAAGCTCGAATCGAATCCCTGCCGGCAGAGCTTGGCAGCCAATTAGACCAGGCTCATCAAAAAACCCATTTCTGGCCCCCGGGTTTAGGGTTTAGGGTTTAGGGTTTAGGGTTTAGGGCTAGGGTTTAGGGTTTAGAGCCTGGTGAAAGCCGCAATACCTCGCCTACACCCTACACATGCGAGGGTGAGATACGTGCGAAGGATGGAGCTTGTGGGAGGTGCTTTTTGCTCGATGACCCGGTAGTACGCCAGGATCGGAGAACCCAAGATGAGTCAAAGTCGAAACGGCCCTAAACCCTAAGCCCTAAGCCCTATGCCCTAAACCCTAAACCCCAAGCCCCAAACCCCAAACCCTAAACCCTAAACCCTAAAGATAATTCCACGTTGCGAGTCGGGCGCAGTCGGAGAGCTTGACTTAATCTCACAAACTACAAAGAGGCACTCAACCCCCAAAGGATGGTTTTCTTCGGCAACCGCTTTCGCCTGCTTTCTTGTAAGGGAACCTAAACCCCCAGAAAAGGGAATAAGGGAACCCAGCGCCCAAAAAGGGAACAAGGGAACCTAAAACCCCCAAGGGGAATAAGGGAACCATGCCTTGAGCCAGAAGGCTCTGAGTCTTTCGGCCCGTGGACGTCCGTAGACCCCTAAACATCCGCAATCGAGAGCCTTAAACTGCAAGAGACTAAACTTCGAGTTTCTGAGACCCCGAAACCTAAACCCTAAGGCTGAGCCCTAAACCCTAAGCCCTGAAACCTAAGCCCTGAGCCCTAAACCCTAAACCCTAAACCCTAAACCCTAAACCCTAAACCCTAAACACTAAACCCTAAACCCTAAACCCTAAAGACTGAGCCCTCTAGGCCTCAAGATCCCAGAGCTTCGAGCAGAGAAGGGTCTTCCAACACCGCACGCGAAGGGATGAGGGAAGAGTCCCCCGGTAGACTCTTGCTAGGGTGGGTTTGGGGTTTGGGGTTTGCGGTTTAGGGTTTGGGGTTTAGGATTTAGGGTTTAGGGTTTAGGGTTTAGGGCTTAGAGTTTGTCTTCGAGGTGGCGGAAGTTGCCAGGCCTACCGGGGGACTGCGCCCCATACCCCTTTGAACGATTACGTAAGCCGCGGGATCCCAATGCGCAGAGGAGTGATCACAAACCCTAATCCCTAAAACCCTACAACCCTAAAACCCCAAACCCTAAACCCTAAACCCTACACCCTAAATCCTAAACCCTAAATCCTAAACCGTTTTTAAACCCTAAACCCTTCCAAGGAAAAGGTTCCCTCATCAGGCCCTGTGGTACCCTTCATAGTTCTCGGTGAATCTCCATGCACTCTCTAAAGCATCTCCTGAGAAGGAGCCTCGTTAGAGTTGAGCTGCCTTCTTTTTGTGGCTTAGACTCCATAAGCCCTAATTCGGGTTTGGGGTTTTGGGTAAAATCTTTTTAGGCTGAAGCATTCTTGCTCAGGCTTGCACGGGAGGTGTAGTAACATGCGCGACGAAGCCGGCAAGTGATAAGCGCGCGGTTAAACGGTCATGGCAGCCCATTGCATAGCACAGTGCCGTCGAGGGTTTAGGGTGTAGGGTTTGGGGTTTAGGGTTTAGGGTTTAGGGTTTAGGGTGACTTCTCGTGACCTCTGGATCGCTTGTGGGTCATATGGGCATTCCCAAAATAGGGGTTCCCCTTCTATCCCCCAAATAGAATAGAATCCCCGTAAAGGGACCCCCGAAAAGGGTATACCCAGAAGCCCCCATGTGGGTTTGGGGGTTAGGGCCAGCGCCCGAAGCGCGAGCAGCCCTGACAGAACTTCGCGCTTGACCTAGGCGAACCTGTGGCCCCTTCTAGCTCCCGCTCTCAACATTGTTTCGTACTTTGCCTAGCGCTTGACACTTACTCCAGGGCTCGGAATAATTACTAAGTACATCATTCCCTTATGGCCCCTATATGTTCATACTACAATAACCCCTGAAAACCCTAAACCCTAAACCCTACACCCTACACCCTACACCCTACACCCTACACCCTACACCCTGCACCCTGCACCCTACACCCTACACCCTACACCCTACACCCTGCACCCTACACCCTACACCCTACACCCTACACCCTAAACCCTAACCCTAAACCCTGAACCCTAAACCTTAAGCCCTAAACTACAGTGGGATCCTGCGTTGTCCAAAGGCCGTCCGCATACTTGACAGCCGGGTTGTAACTGCCTCCTGGCCGCCGCGGTGTTTCGGACGCTCCTTTTGCCTCAAGGGCTTCGGGGCTCGGGGTTGACGGTTTAGGGGTTCAGGGTTTAGGGTTTAGGGGTTTAGAGGTTTAGGGTTTAGGGTTTAGGGGTGATAGGTGTGTAGAGTTCCTAAGAAGTCCCTAACGCCCCACTCAAGCACCCAGAAAAGCCTTCGGAGTCAAGAAGGTAACTCACCAAAACAAGGGTACCCTTATCTGGGTTCCCTCATAAAGTAGCCAACCAAAGAAAGGGTTCAGGGTTTAGGGTTTAGGGTTTAGGGTTGAGGGTTGAGGGTTGAGGGTTTAGGGTTTAGGGTTTAGGATTTAGGGTACTCCCTAGCCCCGTACACCCCCAGCCTCGGATCCCTCAAGCCGACATGCATCTCCGCACAAAGCGGGGACGGCGAGGGCGTGCAAACCGACGTGGTGAATTCAAAAGACTTCGGGCATCTTCATGGGCTGCGGGGGCTTTCTGTTTAGGGTTTAGGGTTTAGGGTTTAGGGTTTAGGGTTTAGGGTTTAGGGTTTAGGGTTTAGGGTTTAGGGTTTAGGGTTCAGGGTTCAGGGTTTAGCCTATCGACCTCACAGCCTCCTTGGAATGCCTTGGAAGTCGGACTCTCTACGAAGTCTTCACCTGGCGCGCTTGTCAAGGAAAGCCCGGAGCTTGATCCGGGAAGCGCCAGTGAGGCCAGTTGCTCCCCGCTGGAGTGGGGTCTGGGTAGGGCTCAGAGGTGTCTAACTGCATCATTCAGGGGACTCTAGAGGGTATAACGAGGTTATAGAGGGGAGTATGATTAAAGGGCCCTTCTAGGGGTCCCCCTTTAAATTCCTTAAATCATGACAACTCTAAACCATACATCCAAAACCCTAAACCCTAAGCCCTTCGCAGTGTCATGGTTCGAAGGGAGTATGGCGAAAGGCCCCCGAAGAGGTCTAGAAAGCCTTGAAGTAACCAAGTACGCGAGTGTGGGGTTTGTTCTGAGGGTCCGGGGCGACTGAGTTTCGATGCAACACCTAAACCCTAAACCCTAAACCCTAAACCCTAAACTCCAAATCCTAAATCCTAAACCCTAAACCCTAAACCCCCAAACCCTAGACCCCAAACCCGTAAAACCCAGAGCTCCAATGTCCCCAAGGCCTTCCAGAGTCTAACGGATGTGGTTTGACGAGACCAAGTAGCGACCATCGTGTACGAGCTGCTAGCCTTAAACCCTCAACCCCTTTGGGGTTTAGGGTTTAGGGTTTTGGGTTCAGGGTTGGGGTTTAGGGTTTAGGGTTTAGGGTTTTGGGTTTAGGGTTTAGGGTGTAGGGTTTAGGGTTTAGGGTTTAGGGTCTAGGGTTTAGGGTTTAGGGTTTAGGGTTTGGGGTTTAGGGTTTAGGGTTTAGGGTTTAGGGTTCCTCCCTTGATGTTTCCAGGGTGGGTATCCCATTGTAAAGGCTGTTGGAAACTTGGCGCGCAAGACGTACGGACTTTCAATCTGCTAGGCTTTGTGGGGTTCTTGGGTGTTTTAGGTATTTGGGTTTAGGGTTTAGGGTTTAGGGTTTAGGGTTCAGTTCTTGTGTGTGTTTTTTCTCTTTGTGGGTGGAGGGGGGCCTTTCTGGCTTGAGCTTTGGGGTGATTGAACAGTGGTGTTCTACCCGGGCTTCCCACCCAGCAAGGACATCACCTCTGCTTCTGCGACGGAAAAACGGGTTGATCCAAGGGTATTCTTTTCAAGGAGCCCTACACCCTAAACCCTAACCCCTAAACCCTAAACCCTAAACCCTAAACCCTAAACCTAAATTAAACACTGTTTTGGCATCCTGGGGGGCTGAAAAAGGGGTTTCAGATTTTCCCCCCTAGACTAAGAGTCCTTAATCGGATTATCATTGAAGGACTGCTAGTATAAGGGGGAACATCCCAAGAATAGGGTTTCGGGTTTAGGGTTTAGGGTTTAGGGCTTAGGGTTTAGGGTTTAGCGTTTAGGGTTAGGGCTTAGGGCTTAGGGCTTAGGGCTTAGGGTTTAGGGTTTAGGGTTTAGGGTTTAGGGTTTAGGGTAGGGGGGGTACTATAATCCTTATTAAGGACTGTTAGTCTAGGGGGCGAGCATCCCAAGGTATGTTGAGGAACTACCGGCATGTCCGTGCATTCTTAGGCGATCTCTGGCAAGTTCGGTCGTAGTCATTATTCTGGGTCATTGTTGAAGATCATTTTACATTTCTATGGATACTAAAACCCAGCCAGGAATTTGAATGATCATTTTTAATACTATCCCAACTATGGCTCAGTATTGAAAGAACCATGAACATGAATCGTACTGTTCAAGAGGACTTGCCAACACAGCCAGCACCCAATGTGAGTTCTCAAAATAGTGGTCCCGTTTTGTAATGATTATATATACTATTTTGGGATCTTTGGGGACGTGCCCATATGGCATATGTTGAACTGTTGGTCTAGTTGTGAAGAACTGTTGTTCGTAATCGTTTTCAGAAAGAGATTTAGATTTAATTTGCGAATCTCGGCATCAAACAATGTTCTGCAGGTCTGCACATACGTATACTCTGGATTCATGCTGGACAGTCCCAAAACCCTGAGCTCGAAATCCTTACTCCCCCTCAATTCTCGAACCCGCAACCGCTGCCACTCCACGCCTCAGAGAAAGCAAAAGGATCAACGTCTTCGATGTCTATTGCATACGCTTAGGCCCATGCCTCAGCATTCCTTCCGCTAGTCTCGGATTACATTGGAACCCAACTCCTTTTCGGCCGGTTCGTCACTCCAGATCAGGCTGGTGGGCTTCAAGGGGGGGGGGGGGGGATGCTGGAACCGTTGGGTGTTTGTGGTTTAGGGGTTTGGGGTTTCGAGTTTAGGATATAGGGTTTAGTGTGTAGGGACTAGGATGCAGAGCTTAGGGTGAAGAGTTTAGGGTTGAGACTTTACTTGGAGGTTCATGGTACTTGTTAACCAATCATATCTGTACTTATGACCCATTTAAAAGCCCCTTAAGATGGTTATAAGTACAGTTATAAGCACAGATATCATTGGTTAATAAGTCCACGCAGTGGCAGGGCTCAGAAGATAAGCTTTTGCCGCCGGCATGCCCTTGCTGTTTAGAAGGTGGCGGCAGACTTTGACTTAAGTTTAGGGTTTAGGGTTTAGGGTTTAGGGTTTAGGGTTTAGGGCTTAGGGTTTAGGGTTTAGGGTTTAGGGTTTAGGGTTTAGGGTTTAGGGTTAGGGTTTAGGGTTTAGGGTTTAGGGTTTAGGGTTTAGGGTTTAGGGTTTAGTACCCCGGAGCCCTGAGCTCAAAAGCCCTAAGTTCCTAAACTTGAAAGACTAAGCCCCTAAACACAACCTTACGTGTTGCTATCCCCAGAGGCATAAAGCAGCAAGCGCTTTGGACTCTACTAGGGTGTTGAGTTTTTGGGTTTACTAAGCCACAACGTGTCACAAGCAGGCAAATCCTCAGCCCTAAGCCCTCGTGAAGCCCCAAGCCCTGAACAAAACCCTGAACCCTAAACCCTAAACCCTAGACCCTAAGCCCAACAACCCTCAATCTCAAACCCTAAACCTGTCTTTCTTATATATATTTAAACCCTATACACCTTCGTGGCTAAGGGTCATTTCTTCGTGGCTAAGGGTCATTTCTTCGTGGCTAAGGGTCATTTCCTTCGTGGCTAAGGGTCATTTCTTCCCCACCCCCCCTCCCCCGCCCCCTCCCCCCCCCCCCCCCCCCCCCCCCCCCCCCCCCCCCCCCCCCCCCCCCCCCCCCCCATCCCTTAATGGTTCGTGGGTAGGATGGTCCATGACTGAATGAGGTTGGAGGACAGGGCGAGCTGATGAAAAAATGTAAACTTTTTGTTTCTTAATATTTTGGGATTCTCTGGGTGGGTGGGTTTTTTTCGAGAGCCTAAACAGCGGCTCTACTGGAGATTGCTCGACCCGGAGCTGCTGAACCCTAAACCTCTCTTTCATATATAATTAAATTTTAAGGAGTTACTGGGCAAGGTCATTCTTGTACTGGGCAAGGTCATTTTTTGACTGGGCAAGGTCATTTTTTACTGGGCAAGGTCATTTTTGTCCAAAAAACGACCGTGCCCAGTAAAAAAATGACCTTGCCCAGTAAAAATGTTACTGGGCAAGGTCATCTTTTTACTGGGCAAGGTCATCTTTTTACTGGGCAAGGTCATTTTTTTTTACTGGGCAAGGTTATTTTTTTACTGGGCAAGGTCATTACTGGGCAAGGTCATTTTTTTACTGGGCAAGGTCATTACTGGGCAAGGTCATTTTTTTTACTAGGCAAGGTCATTTTTTACTGGGCAAGGTCTTTTTTTTTCTGGGCAAGGTCATTTTTTTACTAGGCCAGGTCATTTGTTTTACTGGGCAAGGTCATTTTTTTTACTGGGCAAGGTCATTTTTTTTACTGGGCAAGGTCATTACTGGGCAAGGTCATTTTTTTACTGGGCAAGGTCATTACTGGGCAAGGTCATTTTTTACTAGGCAAGGTCGTTCCATAAGTGAAATATTTTCTTAATGTTGTGGGATTCTTTGGGCGGGTGGGTATTTTCCTGGAGTAATTTCTTGACTAGTGAATGCTTGGACTTGAGATGCTGAACCCTAAACCCTAAACCCTAAACCCTAAACCCTAAACCCTAAACCCTAAACCCTAAATCCTAACCCTAAACCCTAAACCCTAAACCCTAAACCCTAAACCCTAAACCCTAAACCCTAAACCCTAAACCCTAAACCCTAAACCCTAAACCCTAAACCCTAAACCCTAAACCTAAACCCCTAACCCCTAAACCCCAAACCCTAATGTCCTAAAACAGGTATGCAGCGTTCCTCGCGGGCAATCCTCTTCCTGGGTGCCCTGGGTGCCCTCTGCTGGCAGGCCCGATTAGGGTTTAGGGTTTAGGGTTTAGGGTTCCGGGTGGGTGATTTCCTCCCGAATTCTCTCCCTCAAACCCTTTGCCCGCCCAGGGTTTTGCGTTTCGGGTTTAGGGTTTAGGGTGTAGGGTTCAGGCTTCAGGCTTTAGGGTTCAGGGTGTAGGGTTTAGTGTTTAGGGTGTCTCATTGCGCGGGCGCGCTGGGTGCCAAAAGCACGGTCACCCAGGGCTTGCGCTCCACCCTCGACTTGACCTTTGCGGGGTTGCAGGGTTCCGTTGACTCTTTTTTTGGGGGGCTCTGGGGTTTAGGGTTTAGGGTGTAGGGTTTAGGGTTTAGGGTTTGGGGTAAGAGGCGCTGGAAGCACGTCCAACCAAGCCCTACGCCCCAAAACCCCAACTCCTACGCAGCCCCAGGCCCCGTCGGAAGAATTGCTAGTAGGCTTCCTTTCTGGTCCCTTTATAGTTCTACTGTAATAACCTCCAAAACCCTATTCCAATTATTAAAGGCCCTATATTCGGCTCTTTTGAAGACTTTTGTTCCTAGATTACTCTGGAACTCAGGCCAGAAACTCGAAATCCCTGAACCCGAAAACCCTAACACCCGCAGCGCCCTAAACCCGACAGCCCTGTTAGCCCTAACCCTAAACCCTAAACCCTAAACCCTAAACCCCAAACCCTAAATGCCCTAGAAACCCCAAGTGAAGGTGGCTTTCCTGACGCCTTCGCAGTCGGGTACCAGCAGCCGCCGCGCCGTTCTCGCCGCCACAGCCTTGCGATGGGCGTGGGGTGCAGGGTTTAGGGTTTAGGGTTTAGGGTTTGGGGTTTGGGGTTTAGGGTTTAGGGCCTTCAAGGGTGTTTTCAGGGTCTGGTTCTAAATCTTTAGGGTTTTAGGATTTAGGGCTTTGGGTCTAAACCCCAAACCCCAAACCCTGAACGCTACTGACTTAGGGTTGGGGGGTTTAGGTGAGTAAATATGGTTTAGGGTTTGGGGTTTAGGGATTCTGTTGAATGTAGTGTATAGGGCGCTCTATTGGCTTTGGGGTTTAGGGTTCACATGGGCTAGGGTTGTTGAACGTTTTGACTTCAAGGGCTTCAAGAGAGGCTTAGCCTAAACCCTAAACCCTAGACCCTAAACCCTAAACCCCAAGCCCCAAACCCCAAAACCTTTAGTTGTTGTGGCCTTTTAAGGCTTCGCCTTCGTTTTAGCCGCAGGCCTTTGCACACCCTTCCCGAGCGCCTCATCGAAACAACCCCAAGCCCTGAACCCTCAGCCCCAAACCCGTTTCGGGTTTAGGGTTTAAGGTGTGGACCCTAAACCCTAAGCTCCTTAAACCCTGAACCCTGAACCTTTGAAACCCTGAACCTTTGAACGCTAAACCCTAAACTCCCTCCGAACCCTCCGAACCCTCCGAACCCTCTGAACCCTCTGAACCTTCTGAACCCTCTCAACCCTCGCAACCCTCTCAACCCTCTCAACCCTAAACTCCCCAAGCCCTGAAGACTGAACCCTGAACCTAAACCCTAAACCCTAAACCCTAAACCCTAAACCCTAAACCCTAAACCCTAAACCCTAAACCCTAAACCCTAAACCCTAAACCCTAAACCCTAAACCTAACCCTAAACCCTAAACCCTAAACCCTAAACCCTAAACCCTAAACCCTAAACCCTAAACCCTAAACCCTAAACCCTAAACCCTAAACCCTAAACCCTAAACCCTAAACCCTAACCCGAAACCCTAAACCCTAAACCCTAAACCCTAAACCCTAAACCCTAAACCCTAAACCCTAAACCCTAAACCCTAAACCCTAAACCCTAAACCCTAAACCCTAAACCCTAAACCCTAAACCCTAAACCCTAAACCCTAAACTTGCCCCTTTGAACCCTAAACTTGCCCTAAACCCTCGACCCCAAAGGCGGGCTCTGTTGGCTTGCTTGGCATTACGGGTGGCTTGGCATGCTCAGGTAGGGTTCGAGGGTTTAAGGGTTCGGGGTTTAGGGTTTAGGGCAGTTTAGGGTTTAGGGTTTAGGGTTTAGGGTTTAGGGTTTAGGGTTTAAGGAGCTTCGGGGTGAGTGTTTGGGGATGTCTTTCCCCCATTCGCGGCCCCTTACGCTATACCCTGTCGGGTGACGGGGGTTACTGCACCCTAAACCCAAAAGCCAAAAGCCCAAAGCCTAAAGCCTAAAGCCTAAAGCCTAAAGCCAAAAGCCTAAAGCTAAAAGCCAAAAGCCTAAAGCTTAAAGCCTGAAGCTTAAAGCCTAAAGCGTAAAGCTTAAAGCCTAAACGTCTTGCCTGGATGTCCTTCCCGAAATGGTTGACCAGTCTAGGGTCCATGCCACAAAGGTGTTAGGAGAGCTCACTGATATTTTCTTATTATTACTTTTCTTCTTCTTCTTCTTCTTCTTATTTCTCTTCTTCTTCTTCTTCTTATTATGATTATTACTCTTGTTATGATTATCATTCTTCTTCTTCTTCCCATTATTAAGGAGGATTATGGGGATTATGGGGGTTATGGGGATTATGGGGTTGTCTTTTCAGAGGGTGGGGGGTGAGGGGGGGTACAACCCTATAAAAGCCCCATAAACCCCAAAAGCCCTGCACCTCAAAATTTGAAACAAACCCTAAACCCTAAACCCTACAACCCTGAGAGCCGAAAGCCCTACAACCCTATAAACCCTACAACCCTACAACCCTATGAGCCTACATACACCCGATCACCCTTCAATCCTATGAGCCCTAAAGCCCTACATACACCCTAAACCCTAACCCTAATTCAACCCTAATCCCTACAACCCTACGAGCCCCAAAGCCCTGCAACCCTACAACGCTAATCCCTACAACCCTGCAACCCTATAAGCCTTATGAACTCTATGAGCCCTAAAGCCCTACAAGCCTACATACACCCTAAACCCTTAACCCTAAACCCTAAACCCTAAACCCTAAACCCTAAACCCTAGACCCTAGACCCTAGACCCTAGACCCTAGACCCTAGACCCTAAACCCTAAACCCGAAACCCTAAACCCTAAACCCTAAACCCTAAACCCTAAACCCTAAACCCTAAACCCTACAGCGCTACGAGCCGCAAAGCCCTGCAAGCCTACACTCCTGCGGATCCTCTGAGGTCCGCAAGCTGCCTCGGCAGCGGATTTCTTCGGGCTGCCGCAGCTCGTCAGGGGTTTTAGGGTTTAGGGTTTAGGGTTTAGGGTTTAGGGTTTAGGGTTTAGGCTTAGGGTTTAGGGTTTTAAGCGGCCTAAAGAGGTTTTCGGGTTCTAGGGGTTGAGCTCTGTCGGGATTAGGGTTTAGGGTTTAGGTTTTACTGAGCCGGTGCTTTTCATTGCCTGCAATTGCACTCTTGAGTACCTCAATGCCTTGTTAGCACCTTCTGGAATCCGGACCCTGGGGTTATTAAGTATCTCTAATTTCTTAATTCAAAAAATATTCTTCTCATACTGCCAGACCGTAGGCTGCAGGGGGGGAAGGGAGCCAAGATCCGACCTTACAGCCCTTAAGGGCTTAGAGGGTTTAGGTTTAGGGTTTAGGGTTATTTAGGGTTTAGGGTTTAGGCTTTAGGGTTTAGGGTCTAGGGTTTCGGGCTTAGGGGTTGAGGCTTGGGGCTTTATGGGTTCCGTGGGTGAATTTTAGAGTTTAGGGGTTTTAGGGTTGCAGGTTCTGACTTGTAAAAGGTTCGAGGCCTATGCCTAAACCCGAAGCCCTAAGCCCGAAGCCCTAGGCCCTAAGCCCTAAGCCCTAAGCCCTAAGCCCTAAGCCCTAAGCCCTAAACCCTAAACCCTAAACCCTAAACCCCTAGACCCCTTCGGGCCAGCTGAGGCACATCCCGGGCCCCTTTGAAATGGATCCTAAGGAGGCCGTCGTCATAGGCCCGAGGACCACGGTGTTTTGTGTGGTTTTGGGGGTTTCCGTAACCTTAATTAACTAAATTTGGGATGTTCCCCCGTATACTAGCAGTCCTTAGTAGGGATTCTAGTACCCCCTATTATAATCCCTACTAATGGACTGTTAGTACAAGGGGGAACATGCTAAATCGCCAACCTCAAACCCGAACCTTGCTTCGTGAGGCCTGCGGTTTTTGGTGGGTTCTGTTGAGGTCTTGGAGAGCTATGTTCGGCTAGAGTGCAAGGTTTGGTGAGTAGCTGGGTTGCGGTTGAGCTACAATGTAGGTTGCTTGGTGCCAAGAGCAAGTATTGCTTTCTTGTGATGGGAAACTCATATGTTAACCTCATTCAAGTTCCTGAACGGCAGCCCAGTTAGAAGCACTACCGCAGGTTGTGTAGGGCGTCGGAGGGGTTTTGATGTCGTGCTTAGGGTTCAGGACTGCAGCATTCCATGCGGCCTTGGGTAGTACGCCACACACGCGCACTCTCACCGTTGGACCAAGACCGATAAGTTGCAAGCTGCACCGCCGCAACATGTAAATGAGGTAAGAATCGGAGCCACCGGTACGTTCCATGATGTCATCTTGCCCGGCTGCGCAAGTGGGCTGCGATGCGTGCGTGTAGTTCGAAGCCACATTCACAGTCAGCTGCGGGTTCCTCGGCGTGGTGCTGCATCCCAAGAACCGAAGGTGTGCTCGTTTATGCCTAGCAAACAAGAGTACTGCAAGTACCCAAAAATCCAACACCCAAAGCCCTAAACCCTAAACCCTAAACCCACAACCCTAAAGCCTAAACCCTAAACCCTAAACCCTAAGCCCCTAAACCCTAAACCCAAAGTACAGCCCTGCAAGAGGCGATGCTAAGGACCCCCAGGTCACGGCGGCAAAGGCCAAGGCGGGGATCCCCGGGAGGAGCCACGAAGCCCGCGAAAAGCGCAAAACACCCTGCTGGATTAGGGTTTAGGGTTTAAGGTTTAGGGTGTAAGGTTTAGGCGTTAGGGTTTAGGGTTTAGGGTTTAGGGTTTGGGGGTTAGGGGGGAACCCGTGTTTTTTTTTTTGTTGTGGGTGCTTTTTTGCTGTGGGTGCTTTTTTCGGGGGCCGCCCCGGTGAGTGAGTGACCTGGCGCGTGTCGCCCCCGCACCCGCAGCAAAAAAAAAAACGCGCCCCCGCACCCGCAGCAAAAAAAAAAAACGCACCCCCCCCTCCCCCCCGCTTCCTCCCCACCCCCCCAGGTAGTGAGTGACCTGGCGCGTGTCGCCCCCGCACCCGCAGCAAAAAAAAAAGCAAAAAAAAAAAACGCGCCCCCGCACCCGCAGCAAAAAAAAAAAAACGCGCCCCCCCCCCCCCCCCCTCCTCCCCACCCCCCAGGTGAGTGAGGACCTCGCGAGTCGCCCCCGCACCCGCAGCAAAAAAAAAACGCGCCCCCGCACCCGCAGCAAAATAAAAAACGCGCCCCCGCACCCGCAGCAAAAAAAAAAACGCGCCCCCCCCCCCTTCCCCCAGGTCATTTGTTTTTGCAATTTCCTCCCCAACCCCGTCCCCAACGCCCCCCCCCTCCTTTAAACTGTGCAAGCGTTTTCAAAGCACTGAATCCTTCCCAAGGCCATCATGCGAGCATTGTGTTTGCTAACGGTGGAGGGAGGGCTGCACCCCGCCCGACCCCCCCCCCCTCTTTAAAACCGTGCCAGCTAGCTTCTCAGCATATGAATCCTGTCCAAGCCTATCATGCCAGCATTGGGTTTGCAAATTGGGGGGGGCTGCGCCCCCCCCAACCCCCCCGCTTCTTAAAGCCATGCCAGCTTGCTTCAAAGCAAATGAATCCTTTCCGAAACCATCATGAGAGCATTCCCCTCCGCTTGAAAGGGGCGGGGGGGGGGGGCTGCGCTTTTTAGCCGGGCAAGCTTGCTTCAATCATACGAATCCCTTCCAAACCCATGATGATGCGAGCATTGTGTTGCAAATGGGGGGTGGGGGGGGGCTGCGCTTTTTAGCCGGGCAAGCTTGCTTCAATCATACGAATCCCTTCCAAACCCATGATGATGCGAGCATTGTGTTGCAAATGGGGGGGGGCTGCGCCCCCCCCCAACCCCCCCGCTTTTTTTAGCCGGCAAGCCTGCTTCAAAGCTTACGAATCCCTTCCAAACCCATGATGCGCGCATTGTGTTTTCAAATGCGGCGGTCTGCGCAGCCCCCAACCCCCTGAAAAAAGAGGGAATATATGCCTGCTTTCCTACGAAAATTCAGACCTTATAGTGGAAGTTGAATTTTCCGTTTAAAAATAGAGATATAAACGTCTTCTTAGTAAAGAATCGAGAAAATAGAGCTTGTGTTATGAGACATGAACAAAAACACTTGTTGTCTACGAGTTACAGATAGAGATAATGCATGTACTCTAATAAAGAGAAGATGTCTGAAAATACTGACAAAATAAAAAAAACTATAGAACAATAGAGGTTTTCGCTCTACAATATAGAGAAATTAGATGTTTCCTATGACAACATAGAGGAAATAGAGGCTTTCATACGAAAATATAGCGAACATACAAAGTGTTTTCATATCAAAATGTAGAGGTCTTGATATTCAAATATAGAGAATAGAGGTCTTCATGTTCAAATGTTAAGACAATGGAGGTTTGCCTATTCAGAGACAGAGAAAATAATGGGCTTCCTATTAAAATAGGACAAGAGGAACAAAACACTTTTAATTGCAAGTCACACATTGAGATAACACAGACAATAAGTTTCTCATGTATTCCTCTCTCATGTCTTCCTCATTAAATATAGAGGAAAACTATGACGATATAGACAAAAATAGAGAGAAATAGAGGTTTTCGTTATAAAATATAGAGAAATAGAGGTTTTCGAATTAAAGTAGAGGTTTTCATACTAAATGTAGAGAAAACAGAGGTTTTCATATTCAAATATAGAGAAGAAAGAGGTTTTCCTATTCAAATATAGAGAAGAAAGAGGTTTTCCTATTGAAAATTAGAGAAAATAGAGGTTTTCATAGTAAAATATAGAGAAAACAGCAAAAACGCTCCGCACCCGCAGCAAAAAAAAAACGCGACCCCACGGCACCCGCAACAAAAAAAAACGCGCCCCCGCAGCAAAAAAAAAAAACGCCCCCGCACCCGCAGCAAAAAAAAAAACGCGCCCCCGCACCCACAGCAAAAAAGCACCCGCAACAAAAAAAAAAAACTCTTACCGGGTTAGGGGTTAGGGTTTAGGGTTTAGGGGTTAGGGTTTAGGGTTTAGGGTTTAGGGTTTAGGGTCTGGGTTGGGATGTTCCCCCTTATGCTGATAGTTCTGAATAGGGGTTATAATTGGGGGCATTCGAATCCCTATTGAGGACTCTTGGTAGAAGGGCATCCCAAGATCGGGGTCTTCAGGATAAGGAACCACAAGACCCCGAAACTCAGACGTCCTAGCCCTTTTCGCTTCAACCACACCGAGGGCGAGGGCGAGGGCGAGGGGGAGCGGGAGAGGGAGAGATCTCTAAGCCCTGCTTCAGTTCTAAACCCCTATAAGCCCTAAGCCCTAAGCCCTAAACCCTAAACCCTAAACCCTAAACCCTAAACCCTAAACCCTAAACCCTAAACCCTAAACCCTAAACCCTATACCCTAAAGGCCGTGGCTTCGGCTAAATTAAGGGTTTAGGATGAAGGGTTTTTAGGATCACCTTCGGGAATGCTTTTCAAAGTGCTCAAACAGGCCAACATCGTAGGGCTTTTTTTTTTGTGTTGTGTTTTAATACGTCAGCCTACACCCGACATGTCTGAGAAGTCTGACAAGCAGTGGCCGTACTCGACTATCCCCGTCTGCCACAAAACAACCTTCTGACCCTCACAAAAAAAGCCGAAACCGGACATGCAGCAGCACCCAAACAGCCCTAGCAACACTCTTTCCCAAAACCATTCGGAACCATCAAGAGGTTGTAAGGCGGGATTCAAGCGAAGAAAGCCCTAACCCGCACCAAAACCACGTACATCACCCAACAAACCCTGCCAAAAGGCTTCCAGAGGCCGAAAGATGCTCCAAAAGCTCTCGAAAAGTTTCGAAAGCATCAGGATCCCAAGAGGGCCCCCAAGAGCGCCCCCAGGAAAGGCCCTACAAGGCGAAACGGCTCCCTTCCCAAAGCAAACCCCCACAACCAAAACCCCCCCCCCCCCCCCCCCCAAAGCTTTCGCCCAACACTCCGGACACGAATCCTACACAGTTCCGAAACGCCCCCGAACCCCAAAACCCCAAAACCCAAACACCCCAAAACCTCAAAACCCTCAACCCCAAAAACCCAAAACCCAAAACCCAAAAACCCCAAAACCCAAAACAGCTCCAAAATCCAAAAGCCCCAAAAACCCCAGAATAAACCCTAAACCCTAAACCCTAAACCCTAAACCCTAGACCCTAGACCCTAAACCCTAAACCCTAAACCCTAAACCCTAAACCCGAGGTCCTGGAGCTCCAGAATCAGGCCGAAGATGCCCTGGCCAAGATCCAGGCAGACCCCCAGGCGCCCCTGGAACTGTAGGGTTTGGGGTTTAGGGTTTAGGGTTGAGGGTTTAGGGTTTGGGGTTTAGGGTTTAGGGTTTAGGGGGTTTGGGGGTTGGGGGTTCAGGCTTTAGAGCTTAGGGTTTGGGGGGTTGGGGTTTTGGGGTTTGGGGGGTTTAGTATGTTTTGGGGGTTTGGGGGTGCAAGGGTTGTATGGTTTAGGGTGTAAGTGTGTAGGGGTTTAGGGGTGTATGGTTTAGGGGTCAGGGTTTTGAGGTTTAGGGGCTTAGAGGTTTGGAGCTGGGACCTGCAGGCATCGACCCAGCTGAGTGTTCATGAGGGTGAGGAGTCTTGAGGGTTCTTAAGGGTTCTTGAGGAGTCTTGAGGAGTCTTGAGGGGTCTTGCGGGTTCTTGAGGGTTCTTGAATGTTCTCATAGTTCAGGGTTTCAGGGTCTGTGCAAGCAGCCCAAAATCTGGTGTATCATGGAGGGCCTCATACACCAGATGTTGGGCCGCTTGTCAGGGGCTTCCCAGGACTTTCTTGGGGTTGGCAGGGGCCATGGAGGCCTTTGGAAGCCTTTGAGCAAGCACGTCAACCCATGGAAAGAGGAAGTATTTCGCAAGCAGGCACTTGAACCGAGTTTAAGCTTAAACGCTAAAGGGAATAGGTTAGGGTGGTTTTGCCGCCTGAGACAGTGCGGGAGAAAAGGGTTAGATGGCCTCCGCAATCGGGCCATAGCTGCCTTTCGCATCCCACGACTCGAAAATCGTGAAGTAGACAGAAATTTATCAAAATATGATTAGCTCTCTGCAATCATATTCTGCTAAAGATCAAATTCTCCAGCCAGAATTTGAAATATGAGGTTTTCAAAGATTCCCAATATTGCAAGATATCTCGAAAGTCCTATTTGAACATCGCAAAACATCTCGAATTTTGAGAAATCGATATGGGTTCCTCAGAATATTTTCTCAACTTGAGCTATCGAAATTGCCAATCTCGAGATTTTGCTCTGCAATCGAAATTGCTGAAATAGATGAAGATTCTTCAGCCAAAGTTGCCCGATTTGAAATATGAGTTTTTCAGTAGCTTTCAATGACACATCCAGTATCACAAAATAGCCGGCCACCCCAGAAAGATTCTGAAAGAATAGAAGCCCACCCCAAAAAATATGAAAAACAAAAGAAAATTGTTCAATACGTTTCGTTCAAAACGATATTGGGACCCAAACCCTACAATTTTCTTCAAACCCGAAACCCCTTGAGGCGGACCTTTCCTTCATGCTCAAGGACTTCGGGATCGGAGATCTCCGCGATGCCGCGAACACTGCACATGTGGGGGGTTTAGGGTTTAGGGTTTAGGGTTTAGGGGATCCAAATCTTCCAACGGAGCTGGGCTAAGGGGTCATGGGACTGAGGGTGCACCCTTGATCTAGGACCCAGAGTCGGCCCTGATTCCCTTTTCTTAGGGTTTCGGGTTTAGGGTTTAGGGTTTGGGGTTTAGGGTAACTAGGACACAGAGTAGGCCCTTATTCCCTTTTTTTAGGGTTTAGGTTCCCTTATATGCCCTTTAAACCAAAAAAGGGCACCCTTTGTATTTCTAGGTTACTCCTGGGTCTAGTAATTGAGGAATATGACAGTATTTCTCTTTCAACTGTTATGCGCAAGGGTTATAGGGCTTAGGGTTGAGAAGTCTTTTGCGTAAGGTTCCTGAACCAAGCACTTGTGGAAGATCTACCGGGATGAAAGGCATCGGGGGTGGTGCTCAAAGAGCAGCTGTGCGCACTAGAACCACAGCCTCAAGGAGCTGCAAGGAAGCCTTTTGCCACAGGTTTTTGCTCTGTAGTGTAGAGGGAACCGGACCATAGTTCAGAGAACACCCCCGTATGCAAATAGGGGTGTTGCTTAGGCCACATTAGATAGAAGGGCCCGTAGTTTCACAGGCTCCTCGAGAAGCATCCTCATCTGGGTGACCTTTGCAGCTTTGCGTCGTTTGGGCTTTGCGAATATCGGCTTCGAGAGTTCTTGTTTGTTATCTGAGGCCTTCGGGCTTAGGATTTCGCCCTCGGCCCCAAGCCCTAAACCCGAAGCCCTAAGCCCTAAACCCTAAGCTCTAAACCCTAAACGTAAGGCCTAAGCCCCTAAGCCCTGAGCTCTAAGCCCTAAGCCCCTAAACCCGTAAGCCCCTAAGTCCCTAAGCCCCTACTGTAAGTCCCTAAGCCCCTAAGCCTAAACCCTAAACCCGAGCGACCCTCACCATCCCAGGCCACCAATGTGATCAACGACATCATGGACGACAAGACCGCTGCGGCCACTCAGCGCTGGCAGCGCCTCATGATCCAGGCTCCTTGGCCTTAGGGTTTAGGGTTTCGGGTTTAGAGTTTAGGGTTTAGGGTTTAGGGTTTTAGAGTTATTATGATTTATGTATGAATGTTGATATAAATAGAAGTATGATAATATGGTTCTCTCTTATCGAACAGATTTTCCTCTATTCACTCTCTTACTCTGTTAATTAGAAAATTAATATTAAATTTATAGGATAGGGTTTATATAAATATTTTTCTTTTATTTTTCCCAGAATTAATTGAATCTAGAATTAATTGAATTTTAACATTTTTGTGTAGGGTTGTGTAGGGTTGTGTAGGGTTGTGTAGGGTGTAGGGTTGAGGTTTCAGGGTTGTGTAGGGCTGTTGAGGGTGTAGAGTTGCTGAAGCCTGGCCCTAGACTATACCTAAAAGCATCCCCAGAAGGTTGGGCGGCGCTTGCAGAACTACCGCTTCATCTGATCTAAGCGTCTTTACATGGTCCCTTACCTTCCTTAAAGGGCTCTGAAGTATGGGCCCTTGGGTTTTTATAGGGTATATAGGAATATATGAGGTCCGCAATGACCATGTAACTACCCTTAGAGCGGAAGGGAGGCAGGTGTTTGTCGACGGCTGGGGTTCTCTTGGGTTTGTTCTTGAGCCCTAAGCCTCAAACCCTACACCCTAAACCCTAAACCCTAAACCCTAAACCCTAAACCCTAAACCCTAAACCCTAAACCCTAAACCCTAAACCCTAAACCCTAAACCCTAAACCCTAAACCCTAAACCCTAAACCCTAAACCCTAAGCCCTAAACCCTAAACCCTACCCTAAACCCTAAACCCTAAACCCTAAACTCTAAACCTTAAACCTTAAACCTTAAACCTAAACCCTAAACCCTAAACCCCAAACCCTACACCCTAAACCCTAACCCCTACACCCCGCAGGCCAAGTACCAGTGGGAGGATGACATCCCCTTCCCTGTGACGAAGCGCGGGCCGCCAGCGAGATTTCGGCGCACCCTAAACCCTAAACCCTAAACCCTAAAGCCTAAAGCCTAAACCCTAAACCCTAAACCCTAAACCCTAAACCCTAAACCCTAAACCCTAAACCCTAAACCCTAAACCCTAAACCCTAAACCGAGGGCCCCTGAGGGCGAAGAGGCTCAAGCACAATAAGACGTGAGGGTTGAGGGCTTCGGGAGCCCTAAACCCTAAACCCTAAGCCCTAAACCCTAAACCCTAAACCCTAAACCCTAAACCCTAAACCCTAAACCCTAAACCCTAAACCCTAAACCCTAAACCCTAAACCCTGAACCCTGAACCCTGAACCCTGAACCCTGAA
>CAJNDS010002330.1:289575-292075 GCA_905221605.1 Symbiodinium natans
ACCCTAAACCCTAAAGCCTAAACCCTAAACCCTAAACCCTAAACCCTAAACGCCTCCAGGAGTTCGCTGCTGCACTTGCCGTTGACAATGCCAATGTCGTCGAGGCGTTCCTGCAGATTCCTTGCGATCCAAACCTGTCGCTCAATGTGGGCATCACCTTCTTGAGCATGGCTTCCCAGCATGGAAGTCTGAATGCGGCGAAGCTGCTTCTCGAAGCGAGGGCAGACATCAGCAAGCCAGACTCGCATGCAGGCAGAATGCCCCTGCACTGGGCTTGCGCGCGTGGCCACGCGGAGCTTGTAAGATGCCTGCTCGAATCTCGAGCTGATGCAAGTCGAGCGTGGTCACATGGCGAGATGAGACTAACGCCGCTGCACCTTGCCAGCGCGACCGGGCACACGGAAGCGTCTCAGGTTCTCATCGACGCAGATGCCGCCATTGATTCTGCGGCACACTCAACCGGAGTGACGCCCCTCTGGAGTGCTTGCGTAGCAGGGCAGGTTGCGACAGCACGTTTGCTGATTGAGGCTGGGGCCGATGTCAACAAGTCAACCTTGGATGGCACCACACCCCTGATAGTTGCATCGAAGGAGAATCAAGTCGAGGTAGTTCGCCTCTTGATCCGGTTCAAGGCTGACAAAGATCATGTGGCGGCCAGCGGCCTGTCCGCGCTGCATGTCGCAAGCACATTGGGACATGTGGACGTGCTGCATTCGTTGCTCACGATTGGTGCTGACATTGAGGCAGCCTCACCAATGGGTGCAAGGCCCCTGCACATGGCTTGTGTAGCAGGACACATGGAGGCTGTACGCCTGCTGATTCGGCAAAGGGCAAACCCTCATCATGCTGACCGACAGGGTGTTACACCACTGATGACTGTTTCTGGGCCGGAGACTTGTTTTTTTGCATTCTCGTTTTATCTGTGATCGTATACGATCAGGGAGTTTATAGTCGAATGTATACGGGACATTCTGCTCTATTCAGCTATATTATGCTATATCAAGATGATCTTCTCAGAGGATCCTATGAAGCAATATGGGTATTTCCCAAAACAGGGGTACCCCCTTACATACACCAAATAGAATAGATCCCCAAACCCACAGAGGGTACCCCCATTTTCGGAAACCCCCATATCTTTCAGAGGTTTCAATAACAGCCAACCCTCTGAGGGTAAACCCGAAAACCTAACCCCTAAACCCTAAGCCCTAAACCCTAAACCCTAACCCTAAACCCTAAACCCCAAACCCGAAACCCTAAACCCTAAACCCTAAACCCTAAACCCTAAACCCTAAACCCTAAACCCTAAACCCGAAACCCGAAACCATAAACCCTAAAAGCCAACCCAGGCCTGCTGTACCGGTCGCGCAGACTTGGCACAGCTGTTGGTGCAAGCAGGAGCCGACAGCAACCACGGCACCATGGTCCAAGGTATCTTGGTTTAGGGTTTAGGGGAATGCAGGGTTTAGGGTTTAGGGTTTAGGGTTTAGGGTTTAGGGTTTAGGGTTTAGGGTTTAGGGTTTAGGGTTTAGGGTTTAGGGTTTAGGGCAACTTCGGGTTCAGGGTAGTTTAGGGGTTACATGAATTCAGGGTTTAGGGTATGCTTTTGCTATTTTTTTGCAATTGCTGGGCTGCCGAGGTAACCGCACAGACATCTTTCCACTACATGTGGCTTGCTACAATGGCTACTAGACCGCACCTTCGCACGCTGTTTGTTAACGGGTAAAAGGAGGGACCCTTAATCTCATTCCCCTATACAACCCCTCTATATACCTTAGAGAGTCCCCCCTAAACCCTAAACCCTAAACCCTGAACCCTAAACCCTAAACCCTAATCCCCAAACCCCAAACCCCAAACCCTAAACCCCCTAAGTAGCCCCCAAATATATACCCTAAACCTCCTTGAGTCCCTTGAGTTTGCTGTCCTTCTGCGGCTGACAACAACCTACCTACGCAGCTGGAAACTTGAAACGGCTACCCGAGGGTCGTCCGATGGTCTGCTCACACGTCCTGGCATTTCATGGGTTTAGGGTTTAGGAGCTTAGGGTAGCATTGACACCCCAAAACTGCAAACGTGTTTGAATCGACGACCAAGGTGATGCGGAGATTGCCCAGGTCTTGGTCAACGGTCGGGCAGACCTGACTGCGTCTACATCACAGGGCCTCACGCCCATGGACATAGCTCGCGCTCACGACTCTTGGCAGTTGAGATAGACCTAAACCCCAACCCCGAACCCGTATCCCCTAAAACCTCAAACCCCTAAACCCGAAGCCCTAAACCCTAAACCCTAAACCCGAAACGCGAAATCCTTGGGGTATTATCATTGGGGTCCAGGGTGCGGTTTTGTTGGGGTTCAGGGTATGAGGGTGTAGGGCTTAAGCATTTAGTCAGTTGTCAAACCTACTGGATTTAAGGTGCTAGAAGGGACGGGTTTAGGGTTTAGGGTTTAGGGTTTAGGGTTTAGGGTGTAGGGTGTAGGGTGCAGGGTGTAGGGTGTAGAGTT
>CAJNDS010002330.1:294575-300734 GCA_905221605.1 Symbiodinium natans
TTAGGGTTTAGATCCCCCCCCGTGAGGGTTTAGCATCCGCCCTACAACCCTACACCCTTGGCGTTTAGTGCCCCACGCACCCGCTTAGCTTGAAACCGAATCTCAATGAACTCCCCCACATAGGAGCCCCCCTGCAATAAGCTTGAAATTACGCTTACGGTTGAGGGGCTTCGATTCGAACTGACTGTGCTTGATTATGAATTGATGATCCTCAGGGCAAAATTCAAAAGGGCCAGTCGCGGCCGAGTTCGCAGCCACGCTGACGCCTAAGCAGTCGGCCCTCAGCCAGGTTTTTTTTTCTACATCATCTCCTGAACATGTTCAAGCCAACTTGGGCTCAGGCGACAGAAATGGCAAAAAGCGGATATCACGGAGAAAAGTTCCGACCTCAAAGGGACTACTAGTACACATCCAGTGATTATTTGACTTGCGCAGATCGGCTGTTGGTCGTGTGGGACTTTGCCGAAAACCGGTGGCGGCGCATTAAAGAGGACAACCCACAGGCACCCAACAGCTACGAGTGACTGAACAACTGTCGCTGCAGGAGCACCGTCAACGCCGCGCCAGTGCCTCAGCCAGGCAAGCCATGGCACACCAGAGCCGTTGTCCGAACAGTTGCGTAAAACGAGGATCTGCCACCGAAGGCAACCCGTCCGCCTCCGCCAGCACAGGCAGTAACAATACATGTTCAAAATATTTCAAAAGATGTCGTTCCACTCGACAGCACACGAGGAGTTATCTGGCAAGCAATTCCTCGACTTGCTGGCCAAGGTCACTGCCCTTCGGAAAGTCTAACGAAAACCAACGCAAGATGAGTCAAGGTGAAGAACTGGCCCGACAAGAAGCGGATGCTTGAAGACCGCGAATGGGAGCGCCGTGCGCTCAATACGTGAATTGGAAACACGTGCATAGGTATTACGAATGGGCGCGAATATTTAGTCAAATTACGCAAGAGGGTTATGGTATCTCTCATATATTCTTATTGATCATTTCTTGAAAATTTTCTTCTGGGAACACAGGATTCTCGCACGGATATCCCCGTCAATATGATGACTCTTGGCGAAACGATAATTCTTCTTGGAAATTTTGATTCTATTCCCACGTAGATTGGAAAGCCTTGCTTAATGATGGCTAATGATGGTCATTTGAGACATTGAGAATCTTTTCAGTTGGTATTTGCCTTGCTTAATGATGGCTAATGATGGTCATTTGAGACATTGAGAATCTTTTCAGTTGGTATTTTTTGGGTGCAGATTGGATAGATTATTTGAGGAGAATATTAGATGATAGAAGAGTTATCAATCGATGATCGAATTTCATATATATTTGTTATTCTTAAATTCGGGAAAAATCATATGACGATTTATTTCTTTAATTCGATTAAGGGAGATTCATTTTTCAACTTCACGGGATAGATTAATTTATGGAATATTCCCATTTCTCTCGTGACGAGATCGACATTTAACGAAATTATTATAATCGCCAAATCATAATGTATATCTATGATTTATTTTCTATATTAATAATAGATCTTGGATGAAATTACATTGATTTCACGATATCATTATAAGACGCACTTATTGCGTCAATATACTATTTATCATTAATTTGATCAAAGATTTCAAATATCATCCCGATTGAATTATCGCATGATCTCTACTATATTCTATGGGAATATTACGAGGACTTATTACAAGATGGATAAATATATGTCATGCGAAATTGATCATAATTTCCGAAGGCATGACTTGAACATATATATTCAATTTTGCACAAAGCTTTTACGATATCGAATAAATCATGGGAATTTCAAGATTTCTGCTCGAAATTCACCCCTTCCGGCACACAAGACGTATATTCGAAAAGCGCCATTGAACTCGATGATTCGTCGAGATAGAATATTACGTGCGCTCACGGTATTTGACCCACCAATATGATCCAAATGGGATATATGATAGAATCGAATGCACTTTATCAATACTTTTGGAATCTCTGGAGATTTCTAATTGGGGTTTTTGGGCGTAGAAATCGTTTGCACCGAATGGTTTTCTGGACCATTCAAAATCATTCCATGGAGTCCATATTGAAGATCAAATTTCGATCGTATACTCTTGAACGTCTCTCCCTAGCGGCGTCACGGAAGAATACGATAATAATAAACTTATTCATTCGAATGAGAGATATGATATATCGAAATCAGAAAGTCCAAACGACATCTACGCCCAAAAATACGAATGAGAGAAGAGAAGGAGATCTTATTCCTTCGCACACCAGGATGAAATCCTCCTCGAATTAAATGAAGAGAAATCCTAATTCAAGATGTCAGACCAATTATCATGGATCCCATTTGGCGTAAACTCGTATTCAAGACCATTTTCCTCGTATATCTTACTCGAGGATTGTGATTGTATATATTTCTTTTGATTTCTATTGGGAGCAAACGTCTCTCTCAATGAAGATTTCGTAGTGAATTGGTGCTTTTGGGAATATAAATCTCTTACCCCGAAGTGAGGAAGGAATATTGGAGATCCGACATGGATAAGGAAAGCATTCAGGCTCGATGGACCCTTCAAATCGGGGTTAGGGCCGGGGCCGAAGCCATGGTTCATACCATAAATCTCAAAGAAATTTGTCGAATTCTGCATAGAGCCTCCATTCATCTCGTCTACCACGGTGATGCAGCCGGCACGCGGGCAATAAGGATATCCTCTCATGGGCTTCCTCTTCTGCTTGGCGAGAAAACGTATATACGAAGAGATATATTAGAATATATGGGATCGACCGGAGTATTTTGATTCCGAATTCGTGGATGATGGCTTCTATGGAGGCTCTATTTCCTCTATTTGGGTAGTGTTCGGACAGGCGCTCGCGCTTGCTGATAAATACAGATATCACTTCGATCTAACCAAGACTTGTCTATACGTCCTGGCTGGGAACAATTTCAGTGGCGACCTTCGGTCTTTCGAAGCGCCAAAAGAAGCGTCGACATATCGATGCTCGAGGCGCCCGTGTCAGGCTCGCACGATTTCTTTTCCGAATAGAATCGTCGTAAAATTGCCGCAATCGATAAAGGAATCGGGGTAGTCGATCAGCTACCATACAAATATATAACCCTCCATCTTTTGCAACGCTATTTGAGCTTCCCCAAATTGCTTTACTACGCCCGATTTGTTGGTAGTAGCCTCCTTCATCCTTTCTTGCTTGCTCATAATGAGAAGTTACGAACCACACTTCGGTATCTAGTCGGTCACTTTCTCTTGCCTTAATGGAGACAGACTATTCTTCCAACCAAAATGGGGGATTTAAGATTGCTCATTGACGATATTCCAGTGCAGAATAGGAGGCTCTCTCGGGCGGACATCGCTATAGGGTATTCTTGGCAAGCCACTTGGGAACAGATTCGATCGTTGCTTGGCCCTACGGCTGACACAAATATCGAATCTAATCGGACGTTGGCTCTCCGAGTATTGAATCACCATTTCCCTCATTGATTTCCATTCCCAACCGTATATCCAGATTGAGGAAGATTTATGATTCATTAGGAGAACTTCAAGTCTTCTGCTCGAAATTCCCCCTTCCGGCACGCAAGATTTATGCTCGAAAAGTGCCAATTAATTCATTCTAAAATGAATCCAATTTATTGGATCTCCATTCTCGAAGTTCATGACCAAAACAAGAAAGTTCTCAATCCGGGTCCCCGAACCCCCCGCATTGAAAAACCCCACCGCCACCCCGAAGTACGCAGGGGCAAAGGGACCCAGAGCGCAAGCAAAAGCCACCAACACAAATCGTGAGCCGGAAGATCCTAGAAATGAGATTCTTAATTCCGAATTGAATCAGTGCATCGGCGACAGGTGCCAAGCAATGGATGGCCAACGAGCAGTCAACGACATCAGTCGCGACTGCCTCAGACACATTTGAGAAAGAGACCTGGCCAGCGGTTTAAATTGTGCAAAGATCCAATTACACCAGCGAAGACCCCAAACAGAATGCATCGAATCATACCGGCTCAAGATGGAATACGTTGGAACCCAATCTGGCTTCGCCAGCAGATGCTGCGAAAAATGTTTAAGCGTTCGGCAAAATTTTTCTGCGAAAGAAGAATGGTAAAGAAGCAGGAAGGAATTTGTCGGCTTACAAAGCAAACAAAAAGCCCTCTTTACACGGAACCGCTGACGATTTTGTCGGCAGACCGAACGAAGGGCCTCCTGCAAAGGATCTTGCTGCTGCACAAACCATGCGCGGGAATACACATATTTTTCCCGCAATTGTTAGAACATTGCCGCGTTGCAAGACAGGATTCCTGGCCGTTGCTGCAGACGTTTGTAGAAAAAGCACAAGTCAGCTTCGTATTCGGCTCGGGAAAAAAGTGGGAATTTTGCCGCCAATATTTGGTAAACACACAGCAGAAAGGGACTTGTCGGCTTACAAAGCATACAAAAAAGACTCTTTCCACGGAATCGTTGACAATTTTTTCCGCAGACCGAACGACCCTACTGCACAGGATCTTGCTGCCGCACAAACCACGCACGGAAAAAAATATACATGTTTTCGCAACTGCTACAACATTACCGCATTGCGTGAGAGGACACCTGGCCTTTGCTTCAGACGTTTGTGGTTTGTGGAAAAACCGCAAATGAGCTTGGTATTCGGTTCGAATGGCCGTCGCGCGGGAAAAGTGGGAACTTTGCCGCGAATACTTGGCAAAAGAAGCAGAAAGGGATTGGTCGGCTTAGAAGGCAAACAACAAGCTCTCTGTATACGAAAGCATTGACGATTGTTCCGAAGACCGAGTGAAGAACCTCCTGCACAGGATCTTGTTGCAGCAGCAAGAATGCACGCAAAGAATGCACATTTTTCCGCAACTGCTACATACCTAGCTGCATACGTGTATGGAGAAACACAAATGGGCGTCCACAAAGCAAACACACGGAACCGTTGACGATTTTTTCCGCTGACCGAACGCAGGGCCTCTTGCACAGGATCTTGCTGCCGCACACACTACGCGCGGGAAAAATGCACATTTCTCCCGCAACTGTTACAACATTGCCGCATTGCGAGACAGGATACCTAGCTGCATATATTTGTGGAAAAAGCACAAATGAGCCTTCTCAAAGAAAACAAAAAGCCTTCTTGACACGGAACCATTGACGATTTTTTCCGCAGACCGAATGCAGGGCCTCTTGCACAGGATCTTGCTGCCGCACACACCACGTGCGGATAAAATGCACATTTCTCCCGCAACTGTTACATCACTGTGCCGCATTGCGGGAGAGGATACATGGCTGGATACATTTGTAGAAAAAAGCATAAATGAGCTTTTACAAAAGAAACAAAAACCTTCTTGACACGGAACCGTTGACGATTGTTTCCGCAGACCGAACGCAGGGCCTCTTGCACAAGATCTTGCCGCCGCACACACGCGGGAAACATGCACATTTCTCCCGCAACTGTTACAACATTGCCGCATTGCGAGACAGGATACCTAGCTGCATACGTTTGTGGAAAATCACAAATGAGCCTTCTCAAAGCAAACAAAAAGCCTTCTTGACACGGAACCGTTGACGATTTTTTCCGCAGACCGAATGCAGGGCCTCTTGCACAGGATCTTGCTGCCGCACACACCACGCGCGGGAAAAATGCACATTTCTCCCACAACTGCTACAACACTGCCGCATTGCCAGACAGGATACCTATAGCTGCATACATTTGTGCAAAAACACAAATGAGCTTTTACAAAGCAAATAAAAGGCCTTCTTTACACGGAACCGTTGACGATTTTTTCCGCAGACCGAACGCAGGGCCTCTTACACAGGATCTTGCTGCCGCACACACCACGCGCGGGAAAAATGCACATTTCTCCCGCAACTGTTACAACACTGCCGCATTGCGAGCCAGGATACCTAGCTGCACACGTTTATGGAAAAAACACAAATGAGCCTTCACAAAGAAAACAAAAAGCCTTCTTGACACGGAACCGTTGACGATTTTTTCCGCAGACCGAATGCAGGGCCTCTTGCACAGGATCTTGCTGCCGCACACACCACGCGCGGGAAAAATGCACATTTCTCCCACAACTGCTACAACACTGCCGCATTGCCAGACAGGATACCTATAGCTGCATACATTTGTGCAAAAACACAAATGAGCTTTTACAAA